>JAURVB010006561.1:0-109185 GCA_033002965.1 Piper betle | reverse complement strand
TAATCATCTATCCAGTAAAGCTAACGGTAACTAGCCTTGTAATATTGAAGGGTTTAGATTAATTTACAAAAGTAATTTAAGGTTTATTTGGTTAGCATGAAAAAGATATAAAATATGCAAAATTTCTTAATCATAGTTTACATATTAGAGTTAGTCTTAATGTAAACATTTCGTATTTTTATTGTATTTATTAGACAAAAGTTTGTTACGAATTTTCGAAGAGGATCACTTGGAGGACACTGCTTACTTACATATTACAACAAATTAAAAATACTTTAAGAATAGGTAATATTTAGTGAAAGATCAATAATTTTGCCATGAATTAATAACATTTATAGATTTAATGAATTTTTCAATTATTTGGGGCTAATTAGTTGATAACCAGATGGAACCAAAAGAGAAAAAGATTATATTCTCAACGCCAACTGTTTTGGAATCTTTGAATAAATTACGGGAATTTCTTTAATCTATACAGATTATTCACAAAAAATGTGGAAAAGAATGGAGGAACAATGGCAAATGATGGTCGGAGAAGGCTTGGCTGAGGCCGTCAGAGAAGATGTGCATGGTGATCTCTTACAGGGTAAATCTATTTTCATTCAACAACAATACCCATATTATAGTGGTCTTTTATATATATGCACATAAATATATACACTACCTCCTTTATTTACAAGCCAATTATACTAAGCGAAGTCAATTAAAATCTAAACCGAGTACACCAAAGCCTTTTGAAATTCCACTAATCAATTCCATCAAAAGGTGTACTTGAATAGAATGAAGTTAAAATTGTTTACGGCTAATCTTAAAATGCAGAATTTGGTTTCTCCCTTTAAGTTTTTTCTTCTCGGCAATTGTTAATTTGAAAATGTATGTGTTGATATGGAACCCATAAAAAACAAAGAAAAGAAAGGAGCGAGCAGGATGGCAACGAGCTGGACTTTCGGCCGCTTTGAAGCGCTCAAACGCTGACTCCTCTGGAACGTGTAGACACTAGCGGAAAAACGAGTCTTCTGTCACCTAAATTTTAACTAAAAAATGAGCTACCGTTTTGTCACTTAAATACAGTGACAAAAATATGTCATTGAAAAGTGACCAATTTTGTCATAACTAAACTATGCACCCTTTTGGCACCGAAAATTCGGTAACTAAATACTAACTACCAAACAATCACTGATTTTTAGTGTCAAAAAATTTCTCATAGAACTGTCACAAAAAATTTCACTGTCAAAATTATTTTGCCATCAAGCACTATTTTTTAGTGTAAAAAATTGATGCTATCGATTGGAACCTGAAAAAAACTAATACGCAGACAATAGCACAATGCATGTGAGACATGTATAGTTTGACTCATGCAAATAGAGTATCTTAGATGAGTTAAATTTATAAATGAGACTAAATTTTTGAGAAAATCCAATAGAGTGTACAACTAGTGCACACACAGAGTTTGCAAGTCTATTTGCATCTGCCTCTCATGCTCCTTTCGAGACCGCGAATAGATTAGAATGTTGTCAACGAACACAATCACAAAATGATATAGATACGGTCTGAATACTCTGTTTATGAGATCCATAAATGCTGTCGGGGCGTTCGTCAAGCAAAGGGCATGACAAAGAACTTATAGTGACCATGTCTTGACTTGAAAGTTGTCTTCCGCACATCCTCCTCTTTGATCCCAAGCTAATGATAACTTGACTGAAGAACTTGGAGGCTCCCGCCAACTGATCAAGCAAAACATCAATCCTAAATTAGGGGTATCTGTTCTTCATAATTACCTTGTTGAGCATTCTATAGTTAATGCATAACTATAGACTGTTGTCTTCTTGAAGAAGAGGACTAGAACACCCTAGGGTGAGATACTTGATCTATTAAACCCATGATCCAACAACTCTTTCAACTGCACCTTGAGCTCTATTAGCTCAAGTGGGATCATGTGATAAGGTACTTTAGAAATCGATGCTGTATCAGGAAGCAAGTCATTGACGAACTCCACCTTTCTAGCTAATGGCAAACCTGACACCTCATTTGGGAACACGTCGGCAAAATCATGAACAATCAAAATCTTTGCCAACTCTGGCCTCCTCTTGTCTATAGTAGCAATCACATTGGTAAGGAACACCTCACAACCTCTGCTCATCAATCTTTGAGCCCTCTGGCAAGAGATGATTATCATATCACTATCTTGGCCTCGGCCCTAGAATGTTATCTTCATCATCCGTCTCAGGCGAAGATGGACCTTCCTTTTCTTACAATCAATTGGCGCTCCTTTTCTCAGCAACCAAGTCCATCCGGAATATTGCATTGAACTCTCATTGGTACACTATAAAATCAGTAAAGAGGATGTCACGTTGTATGGCCACAACAACACCTCTCACATACCCTCCATGGCCACAACAACACCTCTCACATACCCTCCAATGGTGAGGACTACTCCAACATGATTAGTTATAACCAATTCATAGCCTAAGTCTTCTAGTCTTATTCCAATCGTAGGGACGAATGTCTGAGCTATGATGGTATGGGTGTTATTAGAGTCAAATAAAAGAACAGCAGGAACTAAGCCGAGAAGTAGTGTGATCACTGCAGGTCCTATACATCATCATCGCGGTTCGCAGCATGCCCTCTGCTACTCAACTCTGTCTCCCTCACCCTCCACTGCTGGCACTGCATCTGCCCTTTGACCAGACGTTGAGTAACACCACTTGTCTCTGCAAACCCTGCTGGCCACGCTGCTACTGGCCACTGAGCGCTGCTGTCCCTACCCTTGCTGCTAAGGTGGAGGAGGGGCAAGAGAGCATGTTGCCCTGGTGCTGGAAGGATTCCTTGTGCCTACTGTGGGGGTCGCTGCTGCTGCCTCGACTACTATTATTGTTGCAGCTAAGGCTTCTACTGATAAGTATTGCTTGGGTCTAGCCTGATATTGCTGTTGGTCTGGACGCTCCTAAAAGGCTGTGCTAGGCGTGGACACTCAACTGCTTGGTGGCCCATCTCACTACAAGCAAAGCGCTGGCCTGCGTGCCTCCTCTCGCAGGTGGGGTACACTGAATGGTCCCGACCAGCTGCTGACCCCTCTAATATTGCTAAGCCTGCTACTACCTGCGCCTGGCCTTTTCCCTTGTGTCACTGCTATGCTGCCACTGAGATCTCGTGGGCGGCCTCGCGCTGAAGTGCTCTGCCTACAGCCTTTTCAAGAGCAGCACAGTGGAACATCAACACGGCTGACTTTAAGCTCAAGTGTAGTCCCCTCACGAACTTCGCTGCCGTTTGTCTCTTGGTCTTGAAGGTGCCTTGCGCAAACCACTCTAAGGGTAGGAATCCAACATGATACTTAGAGACCGTTATATCCCTCTGCTTGTAATTAAGGAGCTTGTATTTCTTTCCTGCCTGAGAAGCCCTGAAAGGAAACCCGGTTCAGATGGTTCTGGACGCCCCAATTTCTTGGCCATTGCTAATCGAAAGGTGATCATTCAGTATGATGATGTTTATGTCTTATAAAAAACAGAGGAGCACTAGTTGCCACGCATCATGAGTCCGAGAGCTACTGTTTGGTGATCAAAATTTTTCCATTACTGCGTCAGTTTGGCTGCAAAAATGGGAACAGCTAAGGTGATCATACATTCTGTTTAATGAAAAAAACTTCTGATGTCTGCCGTGTTGCAATACTCATGCATGCAGTTCGTATTTTGCAGATGTTTCAGCCGGGTTCTGTATTCCATGAGTGTTGAATATTCATAGTTAAATTCAATACCTGAAAAGTGTTTCAAATATCACTCGCACACCGACAACACACAGATCTTTTTATTTATCTTCTGGTACATAAGTCAGTGGGCATTGATAAAATTTTCCTTTTGAGTCCATACTGATTAATTTTTTAATCAAGGTTCATGCTTGATATGAGTGAAGAAGTGCAGATGGAATCATGACTGCCCTTGGTCTCCTTAAAGTACAAAGCAGCGGAAAGCTTCATGTCATATGCTCTGAGTTCCAAGATAAAAAACACGTTCACCTTTCATCATTTGGTGCTATTTTAGCAGAGGCAAACAGACAAAACTCCTTATTTAAAGCTGTCCAATCCATCCGTAGTGTATGCTTCCAAACATCAATATGCAGGGGTGGAAGATTCTTCTAGTGGTGGCAACGCTGCTCTTGCTAGAGCTCGATCCCATAACCAGCGCCTGCTGCATTGACAATGATATTGCTGCTATGGAATCTGCCGTGAACAGTGTGCGACGAGTCGAGGGAAGAGGCCCTGCTCCTGCACCTCCGCCTCCCATTTGCAATGCCAGGAGGTCACCCAGTGTTGGAATTGTGACCCATCCCCCTCCACCGAACATGCCTCGTTAGAAATCTTTTATTATCTCAAAGTTTATGTTAAATGCGGTCATGTCTGTCCTCGACTCTATTAACATGTTGCTAAAAGATATGATTTCAAGAAAGGATGTGTACCATGCACACAATGTATAGGCCGTTAGCTAACGTACCATGCACGCAACGTATAGTGCCCAACTTGTTAGATGTTGATAGAATCGAATATTCCTCGCCATTAGCTAACGTACTGTTTCTAGTTACGTTAAGCGCGTGCTGCCTAGAATCTGATTCGCTGATGCTTACCGAACTGTGTGCGTGCACGAAGCCATGTGTCTTTGTTGGAGCCATCTGTTGGGAATCTGACATTCACACGTGACCTTTTTGATTGAGTGGGAACAGTATCATCTACCTCTGCATCGAAAGTGTTTTCTGGGTGGTAGGGAAGTTGTTGGTGATTGATCTCCTGCAGTTGTCGGGTTTTTGAGTTATTATGGCCACGAACGGAGAAGCGGCTAGTCCGGGCTTGTTTCTGTCAAACTGAATGAACGAATCTTGTCATCCATGTCAAGCCACTCCGTTGCTGCCCATTCACGGCATGATCTTGACCTTGGTAATTTCCTTCGTCTAGTTTCATAGTGTTTCGTTTTACAATTGGATGTGGATGATGTTGATTTGATGTTTGACACGTTATTTTTTTCTTTTCCTTATCCGGATTTTTGGGTTTAGTTGTGTTTGCCAATTTGCTGTCTCGGTTGGTAGGATTAACCAAATATTTAAATCTCTATTTTAATACTTAATTGATGAGAAATAGTACCAAAACATAGATACTAATTTTAACCCAAAAAAATATCCTTTAATATAGACAAATTACATGGCTAAGTTAACATTTACAACTTGATATAGAAAATATTCACAGGAAAATAAACTCTCTGATACCAATTTATTATAATTTATATATAATTAGTATTAACCACAAATGAATAGAAGAACAAAAAAATATTACAGTAGATGATGAAAATAACGAAAATAAATAATTGGGAAGAATAGGTTTTTATGGGTAAATGACGAAAATAAACTAGGTATCTAAATGAATAAATTATTTATGCATGGGTAAAAGTGGAATTAAAATTTTAAAAACTTAAAATCCTTATACCTCGCCCCTCCCTCCACCCGTCCACCACCACCCCTTTTGCCTCGGCCCTCACTTTGCCACCGACACTTTGCCTCCGGCCTTGCCCCTCTCTCCGCCGCCACCCCCATGTGCCTCAGCCTCCCTCCGTTGCCGCTCCCGTGTGCGTCGCCCCTCCCTCTGCCGCTCCCCGTGTGCCTCGGCCATCGCCCCCTTGTGCCTTAGCCCTCCCTACACTACCAACAACTTTGCTTCTGGCCTTGCCCCTCCCTCTGCCACTGCCCCTGTGTGCCTTGGCCTCCCTCCAGCGTCACCCCTCCCTCCGCCGCCCCCATGTGAGCACCTCCCTTTTCCTCCCCCATGTGAGCATTTTTTTGTTTAATTTCCATGCTTGCTGTTTGGCTTTGTCTGTTATATTATTTAACGAAGAAGATGAATTGTTTTGAAATATGCATGAACATTTGGGGTTCAAACCTTGTGGGTTCCACAAGTAAGATTGTTGATATTGTTATCCTTACCTTTGAAAGTTGTCAATATAATATTGCTACGTGCTATGAATCCTGGTTATTTGGTGTTTAAGAGACTATATTTTGATGTAGACGCCTGTTCATAATGAGTCTGTAGCTCTAGTTATTGGTGGGTCATTCGTCATTGAAGGTACTGAAAACCCTCTGATCAGGTTAATAGATGATTTATAACTGTTATGTCCTCTATTTTCTAGAGTTGCTTTGTTTTGTTTTGTTTTTTTGTTTGTCTGCTGTTTACAATAATGTTATCAAGTGCTTTTGTAAGTTACTTTAGATGAAATTGTGATGATTGCCATTTTTAACAAGTGCTTTTGTAAGGTAGTTTGGCTGGCTGCTATATCCTTATATTGATTCAGCCCATCTCACTATAGGATGGTGCTGCAGTAACTGGTCTGGCTATTGCAGCTACTTCATTGGTTGCTGTGAGAACTGCGGGGATGCAATTTATGAGCCTATTGGATCTATTGGTAAGTGTTTTTGAAAAAAAAATGTTGGTTTTTGCTATAGTAGCTTTAGGAATACTGACTTGTAAATTTCTATTTAATTGCCCAATTCAAATGTTAACTTTAAGTTTATGCAGTTTTGGTAAATTTCAGGTTGCTATTTTCCTCATTCAAAGGTATTGCTATGCTATGATTGGCAAGGCCATTGATGATTATGACATGAAAAGAGTATTGAAATTCTTGAACATTTTTAATTACATGTTATGACTAAGTTTTGTTGAATCTTCTCCCTGGAGCCTTGTTGGGACATGTAGACGCTGAACAATTTTTGCTTCATTTATTTTCTCAAGATTTACGTTTTGTGCATCTTGTATGTCACTTTTTATTGTGAAAGAAGGTTTATTTATCAGTGCCAGATTTGTTATAGGGAAAATGGATATTAGTTGGAAATATGGCACACCAGTTGATGCATCCAAGAAGCAAATAACCTGTAATTTTGAAAAAAAATCATAAGTGGAGAGGTATATTGCTTCAAGCAACATATTGTTGGAATCAAAGGAAATGTTGCTGCTTGTAAGAAAATTCTTGAAGCAAATTTACAAAAATTGAGAGACTATTTCAAAAGTGTGGTGATAACTCTGGAAAAAAGTTATTATTCTTTGCATTTTATATTGAGTCAGATATAGTTTGAATGAGTTAGATATGGAAGAGATTGAAGTTCGGGAGCAAATTTTAAAAAAAATGTTGGGTGTTCTAAGTCTATCAAAAAGAGGAAGAAATCTTTTGTTGAAAGTAAGAAGAAGAGTACATCAAAGTAAATGAGAATTTCTATGGTAATAGAAAAGAAAACAAAAGAGCAATTACACACAGCCATTGCTCGATACTTCTATCACTGTGCAATTCCTTTCCATATTGTAGAGTCACCTTACTTTCATAAAATGATTGATGTGGCAGGTAGATATGGTGATCAAGGGATCAAACCTCTGGGAAGAGGTTCTTTATCAAATAAATTTCTTACTGATGAAGTGGCTTTTATAAATACTAGCTTAGAGGATATAAAAGTATCTTGGAAGACAACAGGTTGTTCTATTATGTTTGATGGGTGGGCCTATCAATTTGGTAGAACTTTGATCAATTTTCTAGTTTATTGCCCAAGAGGAATGTATTTCCTTAGATCAGTTGATGTTTTCGACAAAAAAAGGATGCTAGTTATTTGTTTAGTTTACTAAACAAAGTAGTAGAAGAAGTTGGGGAGGAAAACGTTGTGCATGTCATTATTGATAATGTTATGGTATACAAAGCTGCCGAGAGGATGTTAGAACATAAGAGACCACATTTATTTTGGACTCCATGTGCTGCCCATTGTATAAACTTGATGCTTAAAGACTTTGTAAAAATTAAGAAAATTGGAACATGCATTATAAATGCACAAAAGTCACAAAACTAATATACAATCACTCATGGTTGTTGGCTCTTATGAGAAATAATTTCACAAATGAGCATGAATTGGTGAGACTTGAGGCTACTCAATTTGCTAATCACTTTTTGTCGCTTACCAGTTTCCTAGAACATAAGCAGGCATTGAAAAAGATGTTTGTCTCTAAAATGTATTCATCATCAAAGTATGCAAAAGAAGAGGATGGAATAGCAGCTGAAAATGTTGTCTTAAGTGTAAATTTTTGGAAGAAGATGGAATTTGTGCATAAAACAACTGAGCCACTTATTCAATTTTTGAGATTTGTGGATAGTGATGAAAGACCTTCACTGCCATTTTTTTATGATGAAATGCAAAAGACTAATGAAGAAATAAAAGTGGTGCATGACATGAAAGTAGAACGATACAAATTATTTGTCGATATCATTACTAAGAGATGGGCGAATCAATTTTGCCATCCTCTTCATACTACAACATATATTCCTAATCCTCAAACTCGTTATCGCCCTGAATCTACTATTGTATGTTCTCATTTGACTTATGTACCTTTATGACTTTTTTAACAATTTTACATTTTTGTTTGACTTTGTATAATTTTGTAACTAATTGAGGTATATCGTGCATTTAATGATGTCATTTGTCATGTGGAACTTGATAAGGTAGCTCGATCCATGACATTTTTGCACGTCAAGATACTATTATTTTTAATTTTTACATAGAAATATTTATGTATAACTAAATATGATTACTAATTTTGTTTTAATATTTTTTAGTGGTATGAATTTGTATCTGCAAAAGGAGATTTTGGACATTCTCTTGCAATTACTAATAGGAAAGTTCTTCATCCAAGTAAAATCCACTTTTATCCACATTTCATTTTTATAGCAACCTTATAAGTAAATCAACTTGTCAAATGTAGCATCATGGTGGGAGCAACATATAAGCTGCCCTTAACTACAAAAAATAACTATTAGAATACTTAGTCAAACTTCATCATTATCGGGTTGTGAACGTAATTGGAGCACTTTTGACCAAGTACATACAAAAAAAGATTTGCAAGGAAGAGAGTAAATGGCCGTGTATATGTTCAGTACAACATGCAAGTAAAAGAAAAGGAGTTGAGATGGAGGCATAAATATGATGCAGTTAGTGAACATTTGATGTTATAAGACTCATTAAATGAGTGGGTTGGAGAATGAGACAACCAATCACCATCAATAAGTTTAAATAAAGATTACATCACATTTAAGATTTTATGTATGAATTTTTTTAGAATTGAAATTAATAGGGTATGATTTTTTTCTATATAGGATGGTTTCTTTGACACCAATGTTGACAAGAGTGATGATGAAGATGAAAAGGCCTTTGTAGCAAACAAAAGTAGCAGCACATTGAAAACTACAACAATTGAAGGAACAACTAATGCCAATATTCCAAACAGTGCAACTACAATTGGGTTGTGTTCTACTACGTCCAATGGTTTTTCTTTGCCTCCTCTTACAGGTGGACTTAGTGTTAATATTGGTGTATCTATTAACTCACAACAAAATTTGTCAATGCCTCATGGACCTAAGGAACTTCATATGAGTAGGAGTTCTATGCCTCCTTTTACGCAGGGGGCTCGTGTTGATGCGGGTGAGAGCTCTACTCTTCCCATTGGTGATAGTGATTGAAACTCCAAAGATACTTCAGATAATGAATTGGATGATTTAGTATTAACCATGTAAAATTGTGTTAAACCTTGATTTTGTAGGCTTGTATTGATCACTTGCTATTATCATTTGATAGAGCAAAATGATGATATATAAAACGTTACACTTATAAAATTGTAGTCTTATGATGATAAATAGTGATTATCTTCTATGCTTGTATTAGACTATAAACTTGTGTATTTGTGTTGAGAAATTATGTAATTATGTATTTTATGCATTTATGTTATGAGTTGTCAAATTTTTTTATAGGACCGAATCGGACCGATTCAACTGAGCCGATTCTTGACCAATTTAGACCGATTTGATTTGATTTAGTGACTCCTTTGGAAATCAATTCAGACCCTGATTCCGATTTTTGCAACTATGAGTACCCCTCATGCACTGATTTGGGTGCCTCCTCTAGCAGGTGGGGTACACTGGATGGTCCTGACCACCTTGCTACTGACCCCTCTAATACTGATAAGCCTGCTACTACCTAGGTACCTACTGCACCGACTGAGCCTGCACTGCATGCATGACTACAACATCATAATTTCGGTGTCTCTGTGGCTCTCCTTGCTGCTGGTTCTGGCCTTTGCCCTTGTGTCTCTACCTAGAATGTGTCTGGGTATGTTGCCACTGAGATTTCCTCATGTGGTGGATGCAGTGGGCGGCTTCACGCTAAAGTGCTCTCGCTATAGCCTCTTCAAGAGAGGCACAATGGAACATCTACATGGCTGACTTTAAGCTCAAGAGGTGTAATCTCGCAAACTTTGCTGCCCTCTATCTCTCGGTCTTGAAGGTGCCTGGCCAAACCTTTCCAAGGCTAGGAATCTAGCATGATACGTAGCCACTGTTATATCCCTTTGCTTTACAACCATGAACTCTACCTTCTTTTCCTCAATCACAGTCGTGGAAAGAACTGGTTGTAGAAGACCTCGTGGAACTCCACCCAAGCTATCTCCTTCGTATGGAGGCTCCCCAATGATGAGGCAAGAATGGACCTCCACCAAATTCGCCCCTGTCCTCTAATCGCTCCGCTTGCGACTCGGACCCGTAAATCCAAAGGACATCTTGTTTGCTCTAGCACAACCTCGGTATCATCAAACCACACAAGTGTGGCCTATGGGTTCATGCCACCAATGAATAAGCTGCCTCTATTTTTCAGGAAGTGGTCCACATCCCATTTCGGTGTAGGATGAAACACGTGCTTATGGCATCCTGAGCTCTCTCCACACTCGAAGTGTATGGGCCTCACTGCCTCACCCAGGTCACTCCCTTGCCTCGGAGTAGAGTCCTCATCATCATGAGACTCTGTGGCTGGATTACCAGGGCACTTGTCATCCCTGGAGGTGGAATGGTATATTGCCCTACTACTAGTGGCTTCACAAACTGTCCCACCAGCCCTAGCTAGAATGGGACCAAGAACTGCTTTGCAAGCTACTCCTTTGGTGTCTCAAACTGAGGCAGCAGTGGAGGCTCAACTCTCTCTTGCTCAAAAGGGAAGGCAGGGTTTCATCCATCGGCCTCTTCTGCATCAACGCCATTGCCACTGCCATCTCTTGGATGGTCTCAAGAAGCACTCCCATGTCTTCTCTCGTCTACCTCATGTTCTGCCTCGTCTACCTCTGCTCCATGTTCAGGTGATGAATCTCCTCATCGTGAGCACTGACACCTCTGTCAACTAGAGCTCCTCTCTATGCTCATTTCTGTGATCCTCTTGGTGTTCAGCCATCGCGACTCAAGGGGGCAAGCAAGGATACCCGGCTCGAGCACACACCAGCGGTGGGGTCGCCTCTCTGTTTGAACTCCAAGTGCGAGCAATCTGTCTAACTGTCATGATATTGCCACTGCCCACACAAACATTGGTCAGCCAAATCAAACAACACTGACCATCGGGACCGCCTGACCAACTGCAAGAAACAGTAACACTCAGCAACCTGTAGCACAAGACAACATTAACATTAAAAACAAGAAAGAGAAAATGGAACGAAAAAACAACAAGAAAATCAAAAAATAGGCATATCTACTGATGAAGATGATAGACCACTCAACTGGGGATGCAAGCAGCACACACCACTAGTTCACATCTTAATTGGCCATGAACTAGCTTTGATACCAAAATTGTAACACCCGAATTCGGCGTGCCTCAACTATTTAAATTGAACTGATAAATTTTGAAATACTAATGGACAACTCATACAAGAAGAACCTAACCATTCAAAGCATCAAAGATGGAACCGGAGGGAATGTTAGGCTCAAACAATACCACAATACATGCAAGAAAACTTAGTTTGGCTCATGTAAATAGGACATCCTAGATGAGTCGAATTTATAAAGGAGACTAAGTTTCTGGGAAAAATCTGGCAAAGTCTCCCTTCTAAATAGGAAAATAGAAAAATTACACAACCTATATAATTATCATTCAATTATAGAACAGTCTCAGAATAACTCATAATATCATTTAACATTCACAAAAATATTTCCATGGTTTTACGCCACATTCTCAGATCATTCACAACACATTTAGCATAAATGTTAGATTCATTAGGTGGTAGGCTTGCCTGGTCTTTACATGGGTTCTTCTCATGCAATTACAATAATCATAGAAACTCTTCCAACCCATTTTCCTTTTTAGCTCTGTATACCTGTACAATTAGCATTGTCATATGTACATGGATTATTTAACCATCAGTTCTACAACTCCAGGGTTTGGAGTATTCTACACAAAATAAGTTAGACTTGTGCACCATAGAGTATTCCGTCTGCAAAATAGAAAAAATATAGTTAGGTACAAAAAGCTAGCAAATAATTAGAGTGTCATATGATGAGGCATAAGCCGGTATGGGTCACAATACAAGTCTCAAAGTCATACAACCACAACACAACATGATCCATCATCTCTAGTCATCAACACAAATAAGTTTGATACAAATCCAACAAATAACAAAATCCACATAGGACACCACACAAAAGCCAAAGCCTACAACCAAACACCAGCCCAACATCTGCCAGGGTCCTCGTGATCTATGTTCCTATGTTGGTCAACATCAAACCTACTAACCTATATAGTATAAGAAAATATGTCAGCAACGGGTGTCACTGAGTCCTAATTAACTAATAGAAAAATTTTAATATTGGCAAATTGATAAAATAGTTATCCATGAGAACTAAAGGAAACAACAACTCCTCCACGACACACTGATTATAAGCACGTGGTTAATATGATCTAATCATAATCGCTGATAATCCATATACATGAACCTGATAGTCATTGACGGTAACATGTATGTAATATAACCAATAGGGCCTAGCTGATAATCATTACAACACTGTGTAATCCAAATATATTTGACAGAGGCAACATGTTGAAACTATTTAAATATACATTGCATGCAGGTTAGTAATATGACATAATATATACATGACCATCATCGAGTACCTCAGGGGGGTACTGACTTGGCCAATCCGCCGCAATCGAAGAAGTTGGCCTGCACGGCCAGAAGAGCATCTTCTCTCCCAAACATGGTGCAACTATTGTGACATGTGACATGCTTAGTCAAGCTCTGGGCATTGGACTTATTGAGGAGGTCCTGTAGATGGTAATGAACTCTGCCTTCATTGAACTTGACTCCTTTGTCATTGCATTCTATCTGGGTTATATCTGCAAACCTTCCGGCTAGAGAGTAGAATTGCACCAAGCTTTGAGACAGAGATGGCTTGAGATGGCAAGATGTCGGTTGTTGTGATATTGCCCATTTGGTGGCGAGGGTAGTACAAGAGAGGGACAGACACGTGAGGGGAGAACTGGTCGAGCAAGCCGAGATTGAAGTGTCGAATGTGAGGAGGGGTTGGAGAAGCCAGTCTTATCATCTCTGTACTGATTATCTTCACCTCCATTAATGCTTGCTGTGAGATCTCTCAACTTAGTCCCACATCTAATACCTACTAAACTAAGATCATGTTTATAAGTGAGAATGAACTATAGATCTTTAACTTGGTTAACTACTTTTGAAGAGATGACTTAATCCATTAATTTGCACTTTGGGCCAGGCCGTTACAAATGATATGAAAATAACCTGATTCCGTGTTAGATGGTGGATGGTGGATGGTGGGCTGGACTATGGATGTTAGCTAGGCTACTAGTCACAGGCCAAAGAAGGTCATGGGCTAGGGCTAACAATGGCCTAATTATAGGGATTTTGGGAACGAAATTTCCTAAAGTGGGTGGATTGTGAGGTCCCTCAACTTAGTCTCACATCTAATGCCTACTGAGCTAAGATCCTGTTTATAAATGAAAATAGACTATATATCTTTAAATTGGTTAACCACTTTGAAAAAAATGGCTTGGCCCATTAGTGAGAATAGACTATATATCTTTAAATTGGTTAACCACTTTGAAAAAAATGACTTAGCCCACTAATTTACACTTTAGGCTAGGTCATTACACTTGCTCTTGGTGAAGAAAATATATTAAGTGGATGATCCCTTGGATATGAAACTATGGAAAGTACCCTGACTGAGCGGTTGTTATGTACTAGGGTTCAGCTTTCCTCCACTTTTATATATATATATACACACACACATACATATAGATATAGATATATACATGAACTCATAGTCATTCTAGTACATATATATATATATATATATATATATATATATATATATATATATATGTAAAGTTCATCATTATATATATAGTACTGATTTTTTTCAAAGGTCAAAAGCTCTTGGAAATTTCATTCCCTCCTGAATTTGATCAGGTTTTTCTAATTAATAATTCCACTGAGCTAAAAATTTGATGAAATATATTGTTTTAAAAATATGTTCGAAGAATAACCTATGGTCTCACATGGATGCACTACATATACGATATTTGTTATGGCCGGTGAGTTCATTTCTGCTGCGTCTATACATATTTTAAATTTTGTTGGCCATTGATTCTTTGTCTTTTGTATTGTAAGGGCTCCAAATCGTGAATCGCGAGCGGGGTATGTGAGTAGATTCTACTGTCAAGAGATTAAGTCTGATTTAATAACAAAAACAAAAAATATGATTAAATGGACGAGAAATATTTTTTCTATGAATAGATGGTTAATCATTCATGATGGGTTGTCTCTCTTTTTCTTCGGATTCATGGATGCAGTTTTTCTTACCTGCCCTCTTTAATTTAAATCTTTATTCTTTTACATAATTTTATATTGATATTCTTAAATTAAAGACGGTTTCATATTCTAACTCTTACAAAATATGAACATAAATGTTCATCTTATAAACTATTATGGAATTAGGATATGGATATAAATTACTTATAAATTATAATTATTTATTATCAAATTACTAACTTGTAAATTAGTTCGATACTTTAAGTCCTAACTGTCAGAACTTAATTAGAATAACCATTCTTATGGCCCTTAAAGAAAATGAAAACCTCCAATTGGCTTTCTATATTGTTAACTTTAACAGCCATCATGCTGAACTAAAGATCTTATCAAGTTAAACAAAGCTAGCCCGAGAGTAAAACGTGTTCAGTTTGGTTTCACTTGAACTCCTGACCTATATTTTCAAGATGAACATATAATTTTAGATGTGAAATTATTAACTCGTGGAATCATGAATGGAGTTGAATGCACATGGCTCCTTAGAGCTCTATAAATTTGAGCATGATATGATTTTCAACTTACTTTAAATTAATTATCTATGTCGTATATTATTAATCACCATATATATAGTGTTCGATCTCCAATCGTAAAAAATCGCAAATAAACTAAGTTCGAACTAACTCGTTGTAACAACCTAGTTGAAGTGCAAACTAATGAACCTATGGATGATTTTATATCAAACGAAGCTCAAATTATTTGTAATGACTTGGCCCAACTAAATACCAACTAAAGCATCTAAATCATTTATTCAAAATAATTAATTAAAATATGTAAGCACATCCTCATTATTAATGTAATGGATCTTACTCTAGTAGATGTTATTGGATATTAAATTATTTTTCATGGGATCTTACAATTTACACACTTTTTAAAAAATTTGGTAGTAAGTATTGAATGTGAGATTTTTTGGGTGGAATTTTACACTAGTCACAAAAACATGCTAAACCTAAAGGGACTACTGTTTGGCTTGGCGCTAGATTTTTTTACTCATTAGCTATAGTTTGAAAAGTCAAAACTAAGACTCGACACAGACTCATTTATATTAAAATTTTAATTATGTAAATAAATAATTGTATGAAATTAGTATATATTTCTCTTTTGACACTTAAAATTAATAAATATATGATTTATATTGCTTAAAAATATTAATTTAATTAATCTATAAGAAAAATAATATGTTTTTATAGCATTTATGACATGACTCGGGTAGTCAATTATAAACTCAGTCAATGTGGAGTCTATCTATGGAATTTAACTTGGCAAGCTACAAAGTGGAATCGATTCGGGAAGTTCTCGGAGTCAAAAAGAAAACTACAAACTATCATTGTGCATCAATGACCAAAAGAGGTCGAGCCTAACTAAAGCTTAATCGAGCTAATCATAGAATCCCCCAAACACTAATAATTATAACATTTTTACCATATCTGCTCTTACTAATAGTATGGAAATTTAATACTAGTTTCTGATTAAAAGTAGGAGATTCAACTAATTAAAATACAACAAAAAATAATAAATATTAAATTAAATTATTATAATTTATCTTCTTATTTAATTAGGAAGTATCTTTAGTAATAAGAGTTAATGAGAACCTATATTTAAGATATAAGATTGTTATATAGTCTATTTTATCATTCAACGGGAGTTCATGTATAATATTAAAATTTCTCTGTAATATAAATCGTGCATAGCATGACATCTTGCCTAGTATTATTTAATATGGTTCATCCCTAAAACAACAACGGTGTGCCTAAACCATTATATTATACTAGGCAAGATAGATATTGAGCAATGTACAATTATATTACAGATAAATTTTAATTTTATAGATAAACTCTAATTGAATAACACAATAAATTATAATAATCTAATATATTTGATATAGATCCTAATTAACTCCAACTTTACTGATAAATCTTAATTGAATGAGAAGATATATCATAATAATTTGATTTCTTTATTTATTTTATTTTTATTATATTTTGATTGGCCAAATATCCTATTTTTAATCAAAGGTCAGTAATGAGTTCCATTTTTATTAATAATAGGCAATAGGCAATAGGCAAGATGTCAATACGTGACTTGTACAAGAGATAAATTTTGATTTTATATGTAAACTCTCATTAAATAATGAAATAGATTATAATAATTTAATATTTTAGATATAAATTTAATTGAATTTAAATAATGAACCTAATTGAATGAGAAGATAAATTACAATAATTTGATTTTTTTATTATATATTTTTTCAATGCAAGTAGATTAAATCTTGTTAGTAGGAAATTAGAAATTGACATTAGCCAGAATTGAACACGTACCCCTTTGCAGGAGGTGGTATTTTTATTATTTGTTTCTTAGAAGTTAGAAGTTAAAGTTAGTCGGGTTTGAACCTGTGACCAAGTAATAGGATGTATTTTTATTTAAATTTCATTAGTTAAATCTTCTACTTTTGATCACATGCTAATATTGAGTTCCCTTTTATTAATATGAGTAGATAAGAGTAGATTATGGATCCCACCATACAATCAGTTGCTATGTACATATATCTAGATCATAGTTAAAAAACTTAAAATTTGGACTTGATTCGGCATGTTATCAAGTGGAGTCGACTCCAAGGCAACTCAAGAGCCATTTTTATTAATTTATAATTATGTAAATAAAAAATATAAGTAATTGGTATATATTGATCTTTTGACACTTGAAATTAATAAATGCACGATACATATTGCTTTAAAATATTAATTTAAGTAATCTAATAGAAAATTAGCATGTTTTGATAACTTTTATGACATGATTCGGGAGTTACTAAATCGGTTAGTATGGAATTATCTATGGATTTTGACTCTCAAGTTGACCCGAAGAATATTTAGAGTTAAAAATTTTTTTTAAAACTATGATCTAGAGGACATACAAGGACTAGTGGAAAAATATGATCTCGGTGTTGGCCGGGTATTTCTCGTTGCATTCTCACGTCATCTTCGGTGGCGGCCCCATCATTCTTTGACGAGGTTTTGCTATGCAGGTTGCGTAGTCGAGCTCGCAGCATACTTCGTGACATTTTCGGCCCACAAGTAGCAAGGGACGTTTAACCTGTACAAGTTAAATTACAGACCACCTTGGAGGCGTTGTTTTTTTCTTAGAAATTTTTAACGTTCACGTTGTTCTGTAATCTGTATATATTATATATAACAAGTATTTCAATAGAAAAAATAATTCTACTTTGGACCAATAATAAATAGCCAGTAATTCGGCCCAAAATGGTTAAAAGCTGATGACAGGAAAGACCAGAACCCAATTTAATTTGTGAATCACATTTTCTAGGTTTATATTAAAAATTCGATGTCTTTTATTTGCAAGTCATGATCTAGATTTCTTGTTCCATTGGAAGCGTTATTAAAAATTCGATGTCTTTTATTTGCAAGTCATGATCTTGATTTCTTGTTCCATTGGAAGCGTTATTAAAAATTCGATGTCTTTTATTTGCAAGTCATGATCTAGATTTCTTGCTCCATTGGAAGCGTTATTAAAAATTCGATGTCTTTTATTTGCAAGTCATTATCTAGATTTCTTGTTCCATTGGAAGCGTTAACCTTATATCACTGCAATGCTTCATACAAGCTGCTTTAAATATATGCTCGCCAACAACTCACTAGGTGAAGGTATATATATATATATATATATATATATATATATATATATATATATATATATATATATAAAACTATTTTCTCTTTACCTTTTTCCCTTATTGGCCATTTATCTTCAATTTGAGAGTGGTGAGAGGCAATAGTTTGTAAGTGTAAATGTGTATAATTATATTGCTTAATTATTGTGGCAATTTCTTCATTAGTATTCTTTGGATATATTTTTCCAAATGAAGTTGATTCTATATTTCCATATAAAATGTTTCCTATTGGAAGATGTTTACTAGTTAGAGTTTCACCATCACTAGTATCCCAAGTTCTTGTTTCTTTTGAAACATGAACAGATGGATAATATTCTTCTTTAAACCAACCGACAAAAGATTTTTCAAATCCTATTTTTTTCAATGATTATAATATAAATCTTTATACTATGTTGCAGAAAATGTTTTAAAATACCAATTTCTAAAATTTTCATGTTTAGGAAACATAAATTCTTTTGAACAATTTTCTCTATTTGGTTCAAACTGGTATGTTTACCTTAAATTCCATTTCTTAAAAAAATGGCCCATTAGTGTAAATTCCATGCAGAATTTGTTAATTAGATATGTAAATGCCCTTTACCCTAGATGAAGTAGCTTCATTATTTTATAAAGATGGAATACAAGAAATACTGGGTCTTCCAAAGAAGATCTCAACATCTTCATCTTTGTTTTCTATAATTATTTTTGCATTCCTTTTTATAATTCGTGGAGGAACTATTTTCTCCAGTTTCCAAGATTGAGGTAATTCTATCTCAGACCATGTTATAGTTTTAAGAATTGATATATTAGATTTATTTGAATCTATTTGAAACAGTATAGTCTTTCCTTTTTAGACATTATTCTAGAGTTTGGGCATATTGAAGTCATAACTTTAAGACATACTCTATAAACCACATAGATATTTTGTGATCCATTAAGTAAATCATATCCTTGATACTAAAGATTCAAGGATAAGGTTTCTTTAATATGAGGATCATAAAGGCTAACAAAATAATTAGGAAAGCAATTAAAATACATGGGTCAAGTGCATAAACTTGATTCAATTATCCCTAATAACGAATCTTGAAATTTATTATGTCTTTTATCTCTTAGACATACTAATAATGAAGTAATTAAGCTTTTTTCTAGTCAAGGGCTTGACTGCAACTTGTACAAGACCTAGATGAATATAATTATATTCTTGATTTAATTCTTCTATTATTTTATTACTTAATAATGATATAGATTCAATTATATTTCCTAAACTTATACTTTGTTCTTATGTTTTTATTACATAAGATTGTCTAAATTCTAACAATCCTTTATTATATATTTTTGTTGGATTTATCTTAGGTATATTCCACTTATTTAGTTTTTGTTCTAGATTACTGTACATTACTTGTTCAATTATCTTGGAATCGGATGAGTCCTGAGTTTATGTGTGTGTGTGTGTGTGTTTGTTTGTTTGTGCGTGCATGTGTCATTGATTGACACTTCCCAAGAAATCTACCTTTCAGTTCACATTGGTAATGGAAAATGACATTTCAAATATACTATGGATTAATGATGGAATCCTTACTCCTCAATCTCTGTCTCATCTTTGCCATAGTTGAACTTTACTCGGCATCACTCATCGTTGGCTACTGGAAGCATTCATGCCCAAACACCGAGTCAATTGTGAGACAAACTGTGCACAATGAGGTGGCCAAAAATCCTAGCCTAGCTGCTGGCCTCATTCGCTTGCATTTCCATGACTGCTTTGTTAGGGTAAATCATTTTTATAATTAGTGTGTATTCCTTCATCAGTTACGTACCTTGGTTAATATTTTCACAAATCCCAAAACAAATTAAATATCACTTGGCAAATTGTAGAACTACTAATGACTAAGTACAAATTATTCAAGGTTGTGATGCCTCTATCGTATTGGATCCAATGCAAGGAAAGGGGAAGGTGGAGAAGTTGCACCCATCCAACAATCCAAGCCTAAGGGGATTTGAGGTGATTGATAGGGCTACTAAACGAACGAGCGAGCCGAGCTCACCTTGTGCTCGAACTCAACTTGAATAGCTCAAAGTTCATTCGAATTCTACTCGAGATCGAACAAGTTTCGAGCATATATGCTCAAAATCGACTCGAATGTTTCTAATACTGTTCGAACTCGGCTCGAGCTCGAATAGACTTAAACTATTAAAATGTAAGAGCTCGAAATCGGCTCATTCGGGAGCTCGAAATGAGATCGTTTGGGAGCTCAAAACTATATCGTTTGGGAGCTCGAAATGACATTGTGAGCAAGTCGCTGGCACGGCGTTGTGGAGGCCAGGCGACGGCCGAGGCGCTTGGGGCATCACGGAAATGCCGCGGTGGGGCCTAGCGGTGATGATCGGCGGCAGGGCGACGTTGGCGATGACAAGCAAAAGGGAGCGGTGTGGCAAGGGAAGAGAAGAAGGGTTGGGGGGTTGATCGATGGCAATATCGTAAATATGACTTGACTCAACTCTGTCTCGAGTCAATAATAATAATTAACTCGAAATAAATTCTAAAACAAATCCATAAAATAGGAAAAATCCTATAAAATAAAACAAACACTACAACATCATAATGACATGCTCTATAACTAACAACCCACCCAAATTCCCGTAACGCGTTCTAACGTGGTAAACAGCCTAAAACTAATTTCACGAACCACTATATATAAAAATAAAAAATAACTGACATACTCTCATATATTCTAATAATTCATTCTTTTCTGTTGTGTTCATGATATTATCATCATATACGTGGGTACACATGACCCTCATGGCTCATACATGCGACCGGCACTGACTCAGTTTACATATTCTAAAACATACTTGACTCAAACCGACATCTGAACCGATTAGGTCATAAGCATAAAACCCTAACTCAGATTGCGGGTTTTACATTATGTTTGTAATGTGATATTTTTTTTTGAAGATGGATCATACAAGTTCATTATTAAATGTAAATGAACAAAGTGGATGTGAAAAAGATAGCAAAAATTCGATTACTAAAGAAGGAGAATTTATGGACAGTATATTATCAAAAAAGAGAAAAATAGCATGTGGTGTATGCGCCTATTTTGATAGAAAATATTAGAAGAATAGAACATCCCATATTTGTCGTTATAATGAAAAGAAGTTTGAAAGAGATGAAAGTTATGAAACTACTCATTTATAGAAGTATATTGAAGAGAAATATCCTAATTTCAAAATAAAAAGGATATAAAACATGAGTAATTAACTTTTTTCTATTTTTTCATGTAGTATATGTAATATTGGACTACATTTTGATGTCAATAATTATTTTAAAGTTTCTATACGTTGATTATTTTTTGTTTGACTTTAAAAATTGAGAGCATGCTATTGTAAGTGGTTTGATATGATTATTAATGTGAATGTATAATTCTAAATTCCTAAACATAAGAGTGACTTTTCTCTTTTTATATGCATGTAACTCTAATATAGTCTTACAAATGTTGAAGACATTATATTATTGATATAAAATATTAGACACTCGGTCTGGTCATTCTATCGGATAAAAAATGTCTATGTTTGGTTTGTTTTAATTCGATCAAATTCGGTGAGTCAAATTCGGTCGGACATGCTTCGGACGTCGGACGGACCGACAAATTCGAACGTTTGCGCCCACCCCTAGGGGTACCGTTGGCACCGGCTCAGCAAGCCCGATGCGTCTATGACATCGACAATGTCAGTGGAGGTGACGCTCACCGGAAAAAGGGCAAAGCATGGGTGGTCGGTGGTGGGGTGATGAGATCCGGCCAAGATGGGCGCTGCTAGGCTCTACTCCGATCGGGGAAGGTCGTGGGAGGGTCGATGATTTTGAGGCAACGACTGGATGGCGGTAGCGACAGTCGCAGGTGGCGGGATTGGTGACGGGAGAGTGGTGCAGTCACGGGGGCTTTGTCGCGTCGTGGAGGCCGAGCGACATTCAGACGATGGTAGGGGGAATGGTCGGCGATGTTCTAGCGGTGACCAGCTGCGTCGATCGGCGGTAGTCCATAACATGTCCTAATGTATTATTCGGCTTAAAAATAATTTGAAGATCAAATACATAAAAAACATACTCCATACTTTCATATACTCTGATAACTCATTGATCGTCATCTTTTAGGCATTATCATCATATACTCAAATACACTTGACCCTCATCGCTCATAACTCACGGCTGGCTTCGGCTCAACACGCAGTTCATAAAACTAATTCAACTCAAACCGGCAGTTGAACTGACTGGTTCACTGATGTAAAACTCTGATTCGAGGCACGTGTTTACACATGAGCATATTGATGGATACCGGATCATGTAGGAACCCGATTATAGGAATGGTATTTTTATATATGTATTTTTAACTTAGTAATGAAATGTAAATCTTTTGGCTATCTTATCCACGTTTTTGATGATTCGTCTCTTATATAAGACATAGCACGCATAATTTGTTAACCTTACGATTTTAGTTAATTAAGCCATGATAAACAATTAAATTGTTGTGGTAGAGATTTTCTACAAGTAGCAGACTCGTGTTAATTAAAATTGGTTTTTATTCTTTTATTATAGTAAAATTATTTTTTAGAATTTATATTAATAGTAAATAATAAGATTTATCTATGATTTTAAATGTATTTTGAGTAGGTAAGTGATATTATGTATATTATTATATTATATTATTAAGTTGAGTTACGAGTCGATTTCAAGTCAAGTCCAAATTATAACCGAGTCGAGTCGAATCGAATACTGCCTTGTTCAAACTCAACTCGTAAGATTTGAATTTGAACTCAAGCATTTAAATATCAAATTTTAAGTCAAGTTGAACCGAATACTCATGACTCAACTCACTCGATTAACAGCCCTAGTGATTGATAAGGCCAAGCCCAGTCATGAGGTCAAATGCCCCCCACACCTCTCTTACACCAACGTTGTTGCCTTTGCCACCCGAGATGTCGTCCACAGCCTTGGTGGCATAGACTACGCTGCCCCTTCCGGCCACGGGGATGCCAGGGTCTCCGGAGACACGGACATGACCTGAAACCTCCCCACCCCTACTTTCAACACCTAGCAGCTAGTCGAGAACTTCACTAGTAAAGGACTCACACTTGATGAAATGGTGACACCATCCGGGCGCATTCAATTGGTGTCTCCCATTGTTCTTCCATCACCAAGCGTCTGTACAACTTTCGCAAGAAGAGTCAAGTGGATCCGTCTATGGACAAGGAATTTGCACACCACTTAAGAACTATGTGTCCCAAAGGTTCCAGTGCGACCACGGGGCCTGACCCAACAGTGCACCTCGACGAAGAGACCCCTAACGTTTTGGACAACAAGTACTACAAGAATCTGAGGAAGGGGCGAGGAGTTCTAGCCTCAGACCAGACGCTCTACACCTGCCCCTTCCACGGCCGAGTTGGTGAATTGCTCCGCAGAACACCACTCAGAGTGGCAGATAAAGTTCGCAAAGGCCATGGTGCGTCTGGGCACCATCGAGGTCCTCACCCGTAGCCAAGGAGAAATCCGAAGAATTGCAGGATCAGTAACTAATTAGTTGATTATTTGCAAAATGATTTTGTAATTAATCACCGTCATTATATGTTCTATCTCTTGTAGATATATATATAATATATCATCTTCGTTGAGAAATTAATTTGAACTTTAAATGTGACGCATGTCCATCAATGTCTGGTTTCCAGCTGTAAAAAGGGACAATATATATGTGACAATTGATGTGACATATTTTAATTAGTTAGATGTCCACAACGGTAGGGACAGATCATAACTAGACCGAGATCTAATGCGTGCATCTCAGTCCATTTTCGTCAACAAAAACCTTAAAAATCAAACGTAGATGATCAATATCAGAGATGATGAGATCTCCAAACACAAACTAGTATTCTCCACACATGAATAATAAATTAAAACCCCAAAATCATCGCCAAAGCAAATCGAATGATCAAGATCAGAAGTAGTCGACATCGTCGGGAACGTCAACAGGGAACTTATCAATGCAGTCGGCCCAAGCTTCGTTTGCAGGATCGTCGTCCACCGAGCGCAAACACCTCCACACCGCACTGTTGCACTTGAACCCACTCCCCAGCGCAATCTGCCACACCCGGTCCCCCTTCCTCATCCTCCCCTTCGACTCCGTGTAGCTCAGTGAGTACCAGGGCGACGACGACGACGTGTTCCCGAACCTGTACAGCGTCATCCTCGACGGCTCCACGTCCCTCTTGGTAAGCCTCAGGTTCTTCTGGATGTCGTCGATCACCAGCCTCCCCGGCGTGGATGCAGAAGTGCTCGAACGCCAGACGGAAGTTGGGGATGTAAGGTTTCACGGCTGGGTCGAAGAACTTGCGGCGGACGAAGTTGATAGAGAACTTGAGCTGCTCGGAGATGGGGAGGACGAGGGGGGCGAGGGTGGCGATGTTGGTGGTGAGCGCCTTGCCGGCGATGAGAGGAGGTCCTTGTCAAGCGCGAACCCGACGTGGCCCTTGGCGTCGGCCCGCTGCTGCACGCAGTTGAAGGCGCGGTCGTCAGCGCCCATGTGGGTGCGGGACGACGCGGGAGAGCCGGTACTTGGCGCGGCGGCGGTCGGCGGGGCGGTTGGAGAGGAGGACGGCGGCGCCGCCCATGCGGAAGAGGCAGTTGGTGACGACCATGGGACGGTGCTCGCCCAGGTAGCTGCATGGGGTGATGATCTCGGTGCTCACTACCAGTGCGTAGTAGTCGGGGTGCGCTTGGAGCAGGTCCTTGGCCAGGTCCAGGGAGATGAGCTCCGCGCTGCACCCCATCCCGGAGATGTTGAACGTCTTCACGTTGCTCCTCATCTTGAACCTTTTTTTGTTTGCGTTTGTTATTTATTACACCACAATTAAACTTCGAATAATTCCCACTCATTAATCACATAAAAAAAAGTATCACATCTCCCAGCAGATTAATTAATTTATTTATTTGAGTTTGGAATTTTTTTCTCTGATCATCTATTATTAATAATGTACAGTTTACCAAAGAACCCTAAATAACCATGAAGGTTACATTGACCTACTTTTTTTCAACCGTGGAGAAAAATGAATGCAGTTAGCCTAGCCACTTCTTTACTTTGGAGAAAAGGCAATCACAATTTTTCCAAGGAAATAAATAGATGGGGGGTGATGTTTTTAATAATTTCAAAAATTAATCTCGCATCCAATATATATAAGTTACAAGTGGGGAAGTGAGAATATATTTTCAGCTTGATTTAGACTTATCAATTTTTAATTTGAATGGGTTCATATTTAGAGAAGTACTTTATATGTGTGTGAAAAGCGATCTCTACTCATTTATGTTGCATATATGATCAAGATGACGTTGTAATATAGAGATTGAGCAATTGACGCCGATACCTGTTGACGACCATGGAGGTAAGGGACGGAATGGGGCAGTAGACGTTGCAGTTAACGACGAGGACGTTGATCTCGCCGGGACTGACCCCGGTCTTGGCGAAGAGGGAATCGAGGACGGAGAAGATGACGAGGCGAGCTTCTTCGTCGGCCAACTTGCGGCTTCGATTGGGAGGGAGGTAGTTAACTGCGGGTGGGACGGCGGTGTCGTCGCCGATGCCGGACTTGAGGAGGATGCGGGTGCAGAAGTCGGCCACCTTCGGGTTGTTACGGTAGAAGATGTGTGCGTGTTCTACGCAGGTTGCGATGGGGGCACGGCTCCCACGGGGACTTCAAGCAGGTGAAGTCCACAAGATAGATAGGGCGTGACCGGGAGTTGAAGTAGAGGAAGCAAAGTAGGAAGCCTAGTGCGAGCAATGTCAAGCTGCTAAAGAATGTATAACGGGATGTAGTGTCGGCAAGGAGCTTGAGAAGGAGGTGCAACCAGGCCATGATGAGGGAAAATGTAGCGTAGAGATTTGTAGCTTGATATATAACTGATATTTACAGAAGATCAGAGCAAGCTCAAAAAAAGGCGGAGTCAAGCTGCTAGCTCTGCTCCTCTGTGAGCTGGAAATATAAATGTCCTTGCCCTCTGGGGTCATTTCAGAAGCCATTATTTTGGTTGGGGGGAGGCCCTTAATTACATAGGAGGTTTTAATGAGGATGCATCACGCAACAGATATGATTTTTGTTTTCAGTGCTATGTATTATCTACTAAATGTACGAATCTGTTTTGTAGAAAAAACCATTTAGATCATAATATGTAACACATTCAGAATATCTGTCATACCAGAAACTTTAGCACAAACAACTAAAAAGGTAAAATTAGAAGGTCTTAGTGATGTGTAAAAATATTAACTAATTACTTCTACCGTCGGACTAATTAATTTCAACCCTTTGATCAATGGTGCATGGTTTTCAAAAATCTAACTGAGCGGATAGAAGTCAAATTTCCTCTTACCATCCCCCTAGTCGCAATAAATACAGTGAGCCACCAAAAGAGCTCATAAGAAAAAAAATGTTATAGCTAGCTCCGCATAATTTTAATATTCACTTTCACTATTAATCAGATTAAAAAAAGCCAAAAATCTATTCATCATATATATAGAAAAGAGAATACCTTCATATATTATTATACGTCCTACTAATTGATGTAGGAGTGCATGCATGTTACGTAGAATATATATGAAATATTATGTAAATCATCACGAGCAATGGTCAGCTGATTGATAAATATATTTCTGCTCCTTATAAATTGTATTAGAAACTTAGTTTTGCGGTTTCCGTTTTCTCCGTGATTTTGGCAAGGAGACAAAGAGAATTGAATGTGGTGCACAAGTTGCAAAGATGCATTATACGTAAATCTATCATAAATATATTTATAATAAACAAAACATATTTTCTTTCACGATAGATTTTCATTGTCAAGATAGATTTTCACTATCACAATGGATTTTTACAAATGCTCTCGAGATTTTTTGATCTATTGCACGTATAAAATGATGGCAAACAAAGACAAAAAGAAATCCAAATCGGAGACCCAGAGAAAAACATTTTATAGAACTTCTCCTATCAAAAAGTTACAAGAACAACTATTTTATAGTGGTTATCTTTAATTATATCACTAATTAATATATTTGGATTCTAATATATAAACTATATATGATAAGGACCACATAAAGTTAAAATAAAAATTTTAACATACTCCCACTTTTTCTGAGCGTATATCTGCATGCATAACATTATCCCAAATATTAACACTTCAAAGAAGAGTATTATACATGAATTATAGCGGTAAGTCTTCTTTAATAAAGTATTACCTTTAATCTATTATAATGTAAAATACTCTTAAAAAGCTTACAATATGGTTTAAACTTTATAAATAAGCCCACAATGCTCATTCAGGTCCAAACATATATATATATATATATATATATATATATATATATATATATATACACACACAACAACTTTGTAGTTCTCCAATACAATGTGTAAACCCATAATGAAAAGACAAAAAAATAGTAGAGTTCCAACAAATAACGTGTTATATATTTAGCATCACATATTAAGCTTGAAATTTAACAAGCCGCATACGAGCTATATGATCTTTGAATATCTTTGGTGACATATCTTTCGTCAAACGATTTGCAATCATCAATTCAATCCTAATGTATTCAATGAGCACTTCATTTACTTTAATGCGCTCTCTAATAGCTAAATGCTTAATTAATATCGATGTGTTTATTTTGACTTCTACTTTTATTATTTTTAGCAAAGAACACAACAGCTGAATTATCACAATACATCTTTAATGGCCTTAAGAAAAACTCAACAACTCGAAGCCCATATATGAAACTCTTCAACCGAAAAACCTGTAATGTAGCCTCAAAATGCGCAATGAATTCGGGTTCTATAGTAGAAGTAGCAACTAAAGTCTACTTTACACTTTTAGTTAGAAGATGTATCCAGATGTTGATTTACAAGAATTAGCGCAACCAGCATAATCCAAGTCCGCATATCCAACGACTTCAAAAGTAGAAGATCTCTTATATGTAAGCATGTAATCTTTGGTTCCTTGAAAGTACCTCATAACTTTCTTTATAGCTCTCTAATGCTAAATGTCAAGATTATTTTTATATCTCTCAAACATTCCAACAAAAAATGCAATATCCGATCTTCTACAGACTTGCACATACATAAAGCTTCGAACAACTGAAGCACATGAAATGTTTTTCATTTGTTCCCTCTCAATATCATTTTTCGAGCATTGACCCAAATTAAAATTGTCTCCTTTCACTATAGGAGTTACTGAATATGTAGAATTTCTCATTAAAATCTTTTGAGTACCTTATTGATATATGCCTTTTGAGATAAACTCAAGACACCTTGAGATATCTCTATGAATCTTAATATTAATGACATAAGACTCTTCACCCAAATCCTTCATACCAAAATGTTCAGAGAGAAAATTTTTCACTTCATGTAACAATCTCATATCATCAGTTGCAAGCAATATATCATCAACATATAACACAAGAAAAAGAATTTTACTCTCACTAACCTTGTAGTATACACATTGATCTTTAATATTTTCAACAAAACTAAATGAAGAGATTACGTTATGAAATTTAAGATACCACTAATAGGAGACTTGTTTGAGTTCATATATCAATTTCTTAAACTTAGAACCAAGGTGCTGACCATCAATTGAAGAAAACCCCTCAGGTTATTTCATATAAACCTTTTCCTCTAGATCTTCATTGAGAAAAGTTGTTTTCGCATTCGTTTGATGAAATGCAGCACAAAAGACTCAGAAATCTCAATCTCCAGAAACTTAAGATGAGAAGCAATATCTCCCATTTTCATGATGTCCTTACACACACCACAAATGTCGGTGAGTGTCATAGATGACAATTTTGCTATCAGGGTACTAGTAAATGATTTATTTGAAGTCTTAAACTTTTGATCAATAACCTTTTATATAACCCTTAGACAAACTCATATTCAAGAATTAACCCACGAATACAAATACTAGTTGTAATGCAAGACTTAATGAATACAAGCTCAGGCGATTGAATCGCTCCTAACATTTGTACAATAAATTCTCGCTTTGAGTGCTAGATTCAATTATTACAAAGGCTCATTCTTACGAAGAGAATAATTAAGATCCATGTACCCCCAAATAAAGAAGGATTTTCTCCATTCATTCCTTATAATTATAATCACGGCTTAAATAAGAAATCTCATATTTATCATAAAAAATTATCAAAGATGAAATAACTGCAATAATGAGTTATGAATCTTTATAACTTGTTTAGGCCCAACCCAAAAATAATATGCCCAACACAAAGCAATAAGTGGTCGTGGGGAAAAACTTTTTATTATGTATATTAACTCACATAAAAATTACCCATAATTACTCACTAAATAAGTGATAACATGGGATTTAAAAATATTACTTAAATTTGGGTCTTAAATAAGTGACCACTATATATTTCTAGACCCTCAAAATAAGAAAAAAAACCCAAAATGGCTAAACAAATCAGCTTGATTAAGATCATTATTTTAAATTATTAACATTTATTCAATCTTTTATTAGAAATTTTCAGCAATATGACTGTTATTTGGATTTAAAAATATTTCACCCCTTATTTGACATTAATGTAACATATGCAACCCTTCACAAGGCATAGCTGCCAAAACTGTAGCACCTTCTTCATTAGGTTCGTTCATGCAAATAATTTTTTTATTTGACATTAACAATGGGTTATAGGCAATATAAACATTATGCTCATATAAAATAACACATAAATCAATTGAATAAATCCAAAAGGTTTCCACTTTCTTCCTCATCGATTCTATTCGGCAATTATTAATATTGTCATTATATCGATTAAAGAATGAGAAGTTCATATTACAAATATCGTTACTATAATGGTATGAAACGAAGAAAAATTTTTTCGGGAAAAAATTTTTACAAAAGAAAATTTTCACCGATGAATGCTCTCATACCAAATGTAAACCCATCATAAATGTATTTACAATAAATAAGTCATACCCCTTGTCATGATAAATTTTTACAAATGCTCTTGAAATCTTCTAATCTGTTACACTTCTAAAGTGATGACAGACAATGTTAAAAAAATGTCTATATAAGGGACTTTAAAAAAAGTTCTAAAAAAACATTGTATTTAATTTTTCCCATTAAAAAGTTATAGGAATAACCATGATTATTTTTAAATATATCACTAATTAATATATTTAGATTATAATATATAAATTATATATGATGAGGACCGCTTAAAGTTAAAATAAAAATTCTGGCGTTATATCCTCGGGCAACTGTTGGAGAAACCACAATATATTTATCGGAACAGATTTCCCAACGTTTCCATCAATCTATTCCAACGTCACATGGTCAGCATAACTTTCCATTTACTTTTCAAGGGATCGCATTTATGTTCATAACTTCATGGTGGTCCTAGAACTCACTATCTCGTTCGAAACATATCCTCCCTCGAAAGCAATAGATGGAAACACAACTTCATTTTTTTCACTCTAGCTTGCCATGGTAGAATTTGATAACTTCAATATGCCATTCATTCTACTCTTATGGGCAATTTTGCTTAATTGTTCGTCCAGTTTCTTGATGAAGTTGCTGCATGCCATTTGCATTTAGAGTTAAACATGAGTAGACGATTTCATTCAACTTTTCAGCGAGCTAAACAGGAAGTAGAACGCATTTCACCGTTCCCTAATATTGGAACACACAAACTTCGCTGCAAATGATCAAATCTTACTTCGAATTGGACCACACAAAATATAGTACGCATCGGCTCGTGGTTCCAATTTTCATTTTTCAAGGTTGATCAGCATCTTCGTAATGCAATAATTTCTTTTGTTCTCAATCCTACGGACATTGCCAGAGGCGTCTCTGATTTTTCTTTTATATATACGACAAAAGTTGTGATTTTTATCGCTGCCGGTTCCGGATCCTTGTTTTTCCTGCGTCGGACAGTATTTTCCGGCGACGATCGTCGTTTGCCATTTTTTGGCGACCGTTGTCCGTCGAGTGACTCTCAAGCATGATTAAAAGAAATTAACACAAGGAAAAAATTTTATTTCCCACGCATATAATTCAACAATAAAGAAGATCGGGAAAAAATTAGGGAAATCAAGAGAGGCTAAACCGATATCAATGCAGTGTTGAATTACTAATGTTAATTTATAAATTAACAAGAATAATCATCCCAAGAAAGTTTTAAAAAATAAATAAATGTACCTTGTACAGTAAAATTAAGCAAAGATTATCCTTGAAAAGGATTAATTTCATGCACAGAAATCGACCTCTAGTTCAGATATTAGACCACTAAGACAATTTATGACGTCTTACAAAGTTTAAATTTTTTCTCACTCTTTCATCCTTTTGTAAAGATGAAGAAGGTGGTTAACCACCATTTTAAATTTCTCTTCGAGGGGCAATAACAAAAATACAGCCAACAGTTTTTTGTTTTTTGTTTTTTTTAACTGTGGAAGAGTTCAGAGTTCAAGGTTTAAAAAAGCATGGCCAGAGCATTATTATTTTCTGGTTCAATGTCGATCGAATGGAAATTTTCAAATCTAACTTATCAAATTTATCAATTTTCCAGGCCAAACCAATTACTCGTGAACTGTCGTCATCATAAACTAATCCAACTAGATTTTTTCCAGTTGGTTTGATTCATTCGGTTAAACATAAAGTTATATAGTTCATTTAGCAAAAATTGATTTTCATAAAACTAAATTCATACATACCTTTAGCTAATTAAAATTTCTTTACTCAATAAATTTAATTAAAATCCTAATTAATTGAAATTTCCTGAAATATACTATGCTAAATGGTCTCTTGGGGCTCATAATTTCTTTAATGACTTAGACATAATAACCAATTTGATGGTTGTCTGTTCTCAAACCAAATTTATCTTTCTAATTTAACCAAGGGTTTGGTTGGAAATGAATCCTGACCCTACTACGTACGCGTACACTCCAACATCGAACTGTTTTTTCAAAGCAAAATCAAACATTAAGGCAGTACTGCAATGTATATGATCATTATGATCTGTAGTACTAGTCGATCAATGTAAGTAAGAGAGGTAGCTAGATCTCTGCAACGTCCGGCACCTCTACAGGGAACTTATCAATGCAGTCCGCCCAAGCTTCGTCTGCAGGATCACCATCCACTGCGCGCAAGCACTTCCACACCGCACTGTTGCACTTGAACCCGCTCCCCAACGCAATCTGCCACACCCTGTCCCCCTTCCGCATCCTCCCCTTCGACTCCGTGTAGCTTAACGAGTACCACGGCGACGACGACGACGTGTTCCCGAACCTGTACAGCGTCATCCTCGACGGTTCCACATCCTCCTTCGTCAGCCGCAGGTTCTTCTGGATGTCGTCTATCACCAGCCTCCCCCGGCATGGATGCAGAAGTGCTCGAACGCAAGCCGGAAGTTGGGGATGTAGGTTTCGCAGCCTGGTTGAAGAACTTGCGACGGGCGAAGTTGACAGCGAACTTGAGCTGCTCGGAGATGGGGAGGACGAGCGGGGCGAGGGCGGTGATGTTGGCAGTGAGCGCCTTGCCGGCTATGAGTGGGAGATCCTTGTCGAGTGCGAAACCAACGATGCCTTTAGCGTCGGCGCGCTGTTGCACGCAGTTGAAGGCCCGGTCGTCGGCGCCCATGTGGGTGCGCACGACGTGGACGAGTCGGTACTTGGCCCTCGCTCGGTCGCGGGCGCGGTTGGAGACTAGCACCGCCGCGCCGCCCATGCGAAAGAGGCAGTTGGTGACCACCATCGGCCGGTGCTCGCCGAGGTAGCAGCACGGGGTGATGATCTCGGTGCTCACCAGCAGCGCGTACGAGTTAGCGTGCGCTTGCAGCACGTCCTTGGCCAAGTCCAGGGCTATCAGCTCGGCGCTGCACCCCATCCCGCCGATGTTGAAAGCCTTGACGTTGCTCCTCATCTTGTACCGGTTCACCACCATGGAGGTGAGCGAAGGGGTGGGGTTGTAAACGTTGCAGTTCACCACCAGCACGTCGATCTCGCCGGGCTTGACGCTGGTTTTGGCGAAGAGGGAGTCGAGGACGGTGAAGATGACAGTGCGGGACTCCTCGTCGGCGGCCTTGCGGGTGGTCTGGGGAGGGACGTAGTGGATGAGGGCGGGGAGGGCGGTGTTGTTGCCGAGGCCGGACTTCTCTAGGATGCGGGTGCAGAACTCGGCGACCTTGGGGTTGTTCTGGTAGAAGAGGTGGGCGTGCTCGATGTAAGAGGCAAGGGGGGCGCGGCAGCCGAGTGGGGGCTTGAGGCAGGCGAAGTCGACGAGGTAGACGGGGCGCGGGCGGGAGGAGAAGTAGATGAAGGAGACAAGGTTGAGGGCGAGGAAGGTGAAGCAGTAGGCGAGTTTGATGGCCGGTGTGGTGGTGGTGGCGATCAGTGCAGGGAGGATGCTGGGGAAGATGAGGAGGGAGATGGCCATGGCGAAGGGGACATAGAAGAAGGGCTTGGTGAAGGGCATGCTTCCCATTCGAGTGCTTGAGTTGATAGCTCAGCTAGCTAGCTACTTCTTGTTCGCGTTGATTGATGGAGCTCATACCATGCCGACGATGAGGAAAACATAAGTGCCGGTATGCGATTGTGTCTGGAAGGCGTTTCATTGACGCAATAACTTGGATCGGTGAGGTTCATTAACTGATGTGAGATGATCGATGCTGAAAATGGCAACGAGGTGAGGAAATTTTTTTCAAAAAAAGTACTATCATTTCAAGCTGATACTAACTGCTAAGCAATCTAAAAAAATCGCATATAATGCCAAGGTGTAGGTTTTCGTTTCTATTATAACACCTAATCATATTTAAAAGGATTATGAGGATGATTTGTATTGATAAGAGTTAAAGTAGCAATGTCAGCAACATATTAATCTAACCATATAATTGGATCTTACGGCTATATTTTTTGTTACTTGAATAATATTATCATCTTTGTAATCCAGTGACAATTATTAAATGTAGCTGACACAAAAATATCAGCTATTGCTAATACTAATTATTCTTAAAGATTATATAATATAATAGAGTTCAAAGATCCTAATTTTTAGTAGGGGATTTTCTTTGTTTTTTAATATGTATTTTTCTTGTTAATTATAAGAGATATAATATGTATATATTATATAATGATATAAAAATTTTATGGGTCACAAGGGCTAGTAAGGCCTAAAAGCACGGGGTAGGAATAACGTGGTAAGAAAAGAGTTTTAAAATAAATTGAGTATTAATATAATCTATATATACATTGTTCGATGAAACGGAGGGATAATAGGAGATGAACGAAAAAGATGGAGATTAGAAGTTCTTGAATTTATTGTTTTCATCAAAAAGTTACACTCGAGTTACGTGAAGGCTAAGCTTATCACTTATGCGTAGAGTGAATCAAAGAGTTCGTGTCTTTGTATATAACAACTTTAAACATGCTAAAAATGCTCCATTAAATATGTCATATCTTTTTTTTAAAACAGTGGCACTCATAACTAGTTTTATTAACAAAAATAAATTAAAAATTAAACTTCAATGAAAGTAGTAAATTTAACCAATCAAAATACAACAAAAATAAAAATAAATAAAACGAATTATTATAATTTATTTCTCTTCCAATTATATAAAATAAGAATATATCTATGAAATACTATATAAATATATTCACTCATTATTGATAATTTATCGGTCATGGAAAAATTGGTCCGTGAATCAATCGATTTGAACCAATTCATGAATAAGTCGATTTGAGCCGATTCGAGAGGGTGGCATGGGGACGGGGCTGGGGAAGGACGCAATGGCGAGGGCCATTGCCAAGGGCTGCGATGGGGATGACCGTGGGGTGGGGGGGTGTTGGCGATGGTGGTTGGCAATGACGGTGAGGTTCGGGGCAGGCCGCCACATGGGGGGCGGATTGGGCAGGGGAGACTCCCTCCGGTCCGATTCAATGATTGATTCCAATATTTTTGACTACCATTATAACACAAATTTTCAGAAAATGCACGTAGAAGTGATAGATTACTTCACTATTTTTAACACCACCTTGTCCAACAAACAACAGAATCATGATTCACGACTAATAAATGCTACTAAACAATTTAACTTTGTGCATTCAATTTTCAACAATTTAAGGTATTTGCCTATCCAAATTCCAAATGAAGTATATAATAAATATGCCAATTTATAAGTGGTCAAGCTAGCTAAGATATATAAATATGCAAAAATTACTCATTCTAAAAGTTTATATTTTATGTGCATATGTACTTAGACAGGCGACCAAGCATGTTTTCTTCTACCTACTAGTCTTTTTAATTAAGTTCCACATTTATATTCTGAGGTCATGAATTATTAAGCAAAATAACTACTTCCCAAACTGTCGATGGCCTGGTCGTTCGTCTAAATTAAGAAATTTACCTCTGAATGTACAATTTGAGGTGTAAAAACTTACGCATGTCCCTTCCACTTAAATCTCCCTGTTTTTTAGGTTAAACTAAAATTCTAGCTCTTGTTAATATGTTAATACTAGAATAATTGTATCATAGTCATCAAGTTATCTTCCAATGCAAAAATTAATTGTGGGTTAGGCTTGGTCGGAAGTATGGGCTTTTCAAATAGTAGGGATACGTTGCTGTCTACTTTATGTCGAAAACGAGGGTATTTGTGATCTGGGACTCTGAGTTCCCGCGACGGCTACAGTTCTCCCTATATCAACATTGTGTACGTAATATTACTAGTACTTATCCTTCAAAAAACAAAAACAAATTGGTTAGCCAATACAAATGTGCTATTGGTATGGATATACATACCACTTCTGAATGTACAATTTGAGGTGCAAAAAGTTACGCATTTCCCTTCCACTTAAATCTCCCTGTTTGTTAGGTTAAACTAAAATTCTAGCTCTTCTTAATATGTTAATAATTAGAATCATTGTATCATGGTCATCAAATTATCTTTCAACGAAAAAATTAATTGTGGGTTAGGCTTGGTAGGAAGTATGGGCTTTTCAAATAGTAGGGATACGTTGCTGTCTCCTTTATGTCGAAAACGAGGGTGTTTGTGATCCGGGACTCTGGGTTCCCATGACGGCTACAGTTTTCTCCCTATATTAACATTGTGTACTTATCCTTCAAAACAAAAAACAAAAAGGCTAGCCAATACATATTTGCTATTGGTATGGATATACATACCTAAAGGAGAAGCTTGCCTTGTATTATGATAAAAAAGATATAATTAACTAGATGTTCCTATCATTTGACAGGCTCATTTAATGGTTAACAGTGACGAGCAAATGGTTGGGATATTAGTCCACAATATATGCATAAATAAAATCAATTATCGGTCCCAATATCGTAATAACAACCTATGAATTGAGTTACGATGGTTATGCTTAGTTGAGAGCAGGCATAAATACTATTCGTGTAGCAGTTGCAACTGGGACGCATTAGAGCTTGTCATGAATAATTAGGATTGAGAGTTTCGATATACGTCCTCTAAGAAAATTTTAAAAAACGGTAATGTTTTTATATGAATCACACCTATCACATTCATTTATTTTATGTGATATTAATTCCTAATGGTATGCATGCGTACCTACATACTAGCCATCATTTTTACGTAACTTTATAAAACACACGACAATGATTGAGCCCAAGAAGTCTCCCAAAGAGAAGATGCACGGAACAAGATGTCTTTGATTTAATTGATAGACGCGTAACTAGCTATATATACTTCTGCATGTGAAGTACTAATATATTCATGAGAATGCTTAATATTATCGAGAGCTAATACATTAATATCAGTAAATCTACTCAATGGATGTATTTTCTACTAATTTGGATAAAAATTGCTCTTATATCCAACTATCATTGTAATTTAAAGACTTAACACAAAAATATTAATATACTAATTTTTTTATAAATATTTATCCAACTATCATTGTAATTTTTTAATATTTTTATATGAATATACTAATTTTTTTATATATTAATAAAATTAGGGATGTCAGTCAAGCCGAGCCCGAAGACATAGCTCGTGAGTCGGCTTCGGCTCGAGTAGCTTGAGCTTGAGCTCGAGCTCGAAGCCAAACTCGAGCACTTGGGCTTGCTTAAGCCCAACAGCTCTGATTTATTATATAAAAAAAAGATAGAGCTGTTGGGCTTTGGGTTTACAGAAAATTTAAAGAAGGAAAAAGTAACTGAAAATTCAAAAAATTAAAAATAAAAAATCAAAAAGTTAGTGAGCTTGAGCTCATTGAACCTACAAGTCAAGCCCTGGCCATCTTCGTAGTAAACAAGTTGAGACAGCTCGACTCGACTCATCTTTTAACACTAAATAAAGCTAATAGATTCTAGTTTGGCATAGTCTTTTATCAATTATTATTAAAATTTTAATATTACAAGTACTTCCAAGTAAGCCCAAATCTAAAGTGATGAAGTTTGATTTATAATATAGGATTTCTTAACTATGTATACAAAAAATTACTATAGTATTGTAGATTATGTTGAAGGATTAAGAGAGGGAGGGAAGGCGGGATGGCTCCTTGTAAGATTATATTAAATATTGTATTTTTAATCAAAAGTGAGTTTTTCTTTTATTAATATGACTAGATTGATGTAATGAAGATTAATTAGATCTAGGAATACTGATATTTGGCTGATGTTGGCAGCCCACAGTCAAGGATGGGAAAATTTGGCACCCTGGCCGGCCCAAAACCTTAATGGGTCTGGCCTCGCCTAAGGCCGTAAGCTGGACAAGTTAAAGTGGGCCTCACTTGACCTGGCTTGTAACAGCCCACGGGCCCATGTAATCTTCCCGAATTTTTCCCATAATTATTCACTAAGTTAATATTAATTAATATTTATTGATCTTAAATCATTCTAAATAAAATTTTCAAATTAACTTAACCAAGAGTGTTTCACACTTTCATTTTGAAAACTTAACTAAATTATTAAGAGAATTTGAAAATGATAAATGAGTGTTTATATCTTGTAAATAAGAAGCAAAATTTGTTGTAAAACTCCCAATTTTTTTTTAGGGTAAGGGTATAGTTTTAAATTCTGTACTTCTGATTATATCAGAGTTTTAGGTAATACGGGATATAAACCACATTGTATAATTATAAAGAAAATATTTCATTGGATATTAAAAATATATTTTGTGATTAATATTTTATTAAATACCGATTAAAATATTAGAATTTCAATAAAAAATACTGATTTTTTGAAAATTTTATACTAAAAATTAAGTATTGGTTAAAATAGTATAAAAAGTTTAAACTGTATCAAAGTGCAATATGCTAGGCAATGCTGATTGGCATGATACGCATTTAAAACCATGGCAAGGGCCTAAAATAACTCTTAAAAAAAGCAAAAAAAAAAAATTAAAGAGTTTGACCATTCAAAACAAGATGCCTGATTGAGTTGTGGTGACGGTAGCTCGCGATTGGCATGCAAATCTCCCCACGTAATGCTTCTTTGTGTCTTCTTTTAACCTTCACAATGGTCTGTCTCCCACTCCCCTCCTTATTCCCCATGGAAAAGCCGAGACGACCCTCCTTATTCCCCCATGGAAAAGCCTTCCTCAGGGAATTCTCCCTCCTTATTCCCCCATGAATTCCTCCGTAAAAAGTCTTTCTTAAGTACTTGCAATAAGTGTCATAGGTCTCCCATGGAATACGTGTGATATCACAAGTTTCTCATGGAAAAGCCTTCCTCATGTACTTGCAATTAGTGTTAGAGATCTTTCTTAATCTAATTAAAATAGGTGTCACATGTCTTTTTTAATCCAAAAACTAGCACCGTGAATAAGACTTTCACATTAGCTTACCCTATATACAAGTCACTAACACCTTCTACGATCGATGTGGGATAAACCTAATAACTCCTTTTCACACATCAGGCACCCAATGACTCCGTTTCACATATCGGGCGACCTCCACCTGGCAAATCACCCCTTCAGGTGGAAACCATGAAGGTCAAGTGGGAACCATGAAGGTGACATCCACCCCCACCTGGAAAATCACCCCTTCAGGTGGAAACCCACCCCTTCAGGTGGAAACCCACCGCTTCAGGTGGAAACCATGAAGAAGACATCCACCCCTTAAATCATTAGGTAGAACCCATGCTCAAGTAGAACCCATGAAGGAGACCCCTTAAATCATCAAGTGCAATTGCAATAAGTGTCACATACCTCTCTTAATTCAAAAGCTAGCTAGATAAATAAGGTGTTCATATTAGCTTACCCTATATACAAGTCACTAACACCCTCTACGACCAATGTGAGATAAACTCAATAACTCTCTTTCACACATCGGACTTACCCTATATACAAGTCACCAACACCCCTTACGACCAATGTGGGATAAACCCAATAACTCCCTTCCATACATCAGGCGACCTCCACCTGGCAAACTCCCACTTGACAAATCACCCCTTCAGGTGAAAACCATGAAAGAGACATCCACCCCTTAAATCATCAGGTTGAACCCAGGCTCAAGTGAAACCCATGAAGGAGACCCCTTAAATCATCAGGTGGAACACATGTTCAAGTGGAACCCATGAAGATGACAAGGAGATGTAAAAACCATGAAAGAGACATCCACCCCTTATATCATCAGGTGGAACCCAAGGTCACGGGAACCCATGAAAGAGATAAAGAGACATCCAACCCTTAAATCATCAAGTGGAACCCATGCAAACTCCCACCTGGCAAATCATCAAGTGGAACCCATAAATGAGACATCAATCTGGCAACATCCACCCCTTAAATCATCGAGTGGAGGCCCCATCAGGTGGAACCCATTAAAGAAGGCTCAGGTGGAACCCATGAAGGAGACCCCTTAAATCATTGAGTGGAACACAAGCTCAGGGGGAACCCATGAAGGAGACCCCTCAAATCATTAGGTGGAACACAAGCTCAGGTGGAACCCATGAAGGAGACAAGGAGGCATCTACCCCACAAATTATTAGGTGAAACCCAGGCAAACTCAAGCCCCATCAGGTGGAACCCATTAAAGAAGGCTCAGGGGGAACCCATGAAGGAGGCCCTTTAAATCATCAAGTAGAACATATGCTCAGGTGAAACCCATGAAGGAGACAAAGAGACATCCACCCCTCAAATCATCAGGTGGAACCCAGGCAAACTCCATCATTAGGTAGAACCTGAGACCCTTTAAATCATCAGGTGGAACACAACCCATTCAAGAAGGGTCAGGTGGAACCCATGAAAGAGACCCCTTAAATCACCCAGGCACCCATGAAAGAGACCCCTTAAATCACCCAGGCAAACAAGACCCCTTAAATTACCCAGGCACCTATGAAAGAGACCCCTTAAATCACCCAGGCAAACTCCATCATTAGGTAGAACCCGAGACCCCTTAAATCGTCAGGTGGAACACAACCCATTAAAGAAGGCTTAGGTGGAACCCATGAAGGAGACCCCTTAAATCATCAAGTGGAACACAGGCTCAAGTGGAGCCCATGAAGGAGACAAGGAGACATCCATGGAGATAAGGAGACATCCACCCCTCAAATCATTAGGTGGAACCCAAGAAAACTCTATCATCAGGTGGAAACCAGGCTCAAGTGGAACCCATGGAAGAGACCCCTTAAATCATCAGGTGGAACACAAGCTCGAGTGGAACCCATGAAAGAGACAAGGAGACATCTACCCCTCAACTCATCAGGTGGAACCCAAGCAAACTCCATCATCAAGTGGAAACCAGGCTCAGGTGGAACCCATGAAGGAAACCCCTTAAATCGTCAGGTGGAACACAAACTCAAGTGGAACCCATGAAGGAGACAAGGAGACATCTACCTCAAATCATCAGGTGGAAACCAGGCTCAGGTGGAACCTATGAAGGAGGCCCCACGCTCAGGTGGAACCTATGAAGGAGACCCCTTAAATCATCAGGTGGAACACAAGCTCAAGTGGAACCCATGAAGAAGACAAGGAGACATCTACCCTCAAATCATCAGGTGGAACCCACGCAAACTCAAGCCCCATCAGGTGGAACCCAGGCAAACTCAAGCCCCATCAGGTGAAACCCATGATCATCAGGTGGAACCCACGCAAACTCAAGCCCCATCAGGTGAAACCCATGAAGGAGACCCCTTAAATCATCAGATGGAACCCAGGCAAACTCCCTAGCCCCATCAGGTGAAACCCATGAAGGAGACCCCTTAAATCATCAGATGGAACCCAGGCAAACTCCCCTCCCCAGGCTCAGGTGGAACCCAGGCAAATCAACCGGAGACATTGACTAGACCTGGCAACATCGACCCCTTAAATCATCAGGTGGATATCATGAAAGAGACAACTACAATTGGCGTAGACAACCCCGCGGGCTCTGATACCACTGTTATGCCCTTTGGGGCCCCAGGTGTCACGGGCCATCATTAGGTAGAACCCCCATGAGGTGGAACCCATTAAAGAAGCTTTATTACCACTGTTATGCCCTTTAGGACCCTTAGGTGTCACGAGCCATCATTAGGTAGAACCCCCATAAGGTGGAACCCATTAAAGAAGCTCTATTACCAATGTTATGCCCTTTGGGACCCCTGGGTGTCACGGGCCATCATCAGGTGGAACCCATTAAAGAAACATCGACCTTAAATCCCCTGGGTGTCACGGGCCATCATCAGGTGGAACCCATTAAAGAAACTTCGACCTTAAATCATCAGATGAAACCCAGGAAAGTAATAACTACAAAAAGAGAGGAAAGAGGAAAGAGACAATTACAAAAAGAGACCCAGGAAAGAGACAACTACAATTGGTGTTGGCAAAACTACCCAAGAAAGAGACAACTACAATTGGTGTAGGCAAAACTCGGGCTCTCATACCACTAAGATGCCCTTTAGGGCCCTGGGGTGTCACAGGCTTCGGGTCTCTTTTAATCTAAAAACTAGCTCAATAAATAAGGTTTTCCCGTTAGCGTATATATAAGTCACCAAAACCTTCTACAACCAATGTGGGATAAACCCAACATAATGCTAATGGGATTTTATACTTTTTATTTATTTTTGGTTAGCTTTGCTGATGGGCGTGGTGATGACACAAGCAAGCAGGAAGCTAAACAGTCTTTTGATGCTCATACTTCATCTGAGCGCCTCTCTGATGGCATAATTCAACACCTTCTTAACTTGTGAGTGCTCCACCTTTCATTGGCTTCATCATTCATTTTTTCTCTTGTTTAATCTGTTGTAGTATAATTTTTCTAATTTTTTTATGCTATTCTATTATCCCAATATTGTTTATCGTTTAGACCAAGGGCCTTGAACCATAAGATTAGAATACCCTCCATGGAAATAAACTGTTTACGAGTATACATGTTGAAAATTGATGGAAGATTAAGCCCTTATACGACCAGAATTCCAATTTCTATGGCACAATAGTATTCAATTATAGCCTTCCCTAAAAGAGCCTAAGCTTGCAGGGGAAAGGATTTTTTTGAATATCTTAACTTTTTCTTCCCAAGATTGTGGCTTTACATTGGCAAGTTAGAAGGGCAAACTCATGATTTTTGCTTTTTTGTGAATACTTATAACAGTGCTGATCTAAACTGCTTTCGCATTTAGCATTTTTTATATTTTGACAGGTCTTCAAACGTCGCATTTATGCACCAAATGCGACGTTTGAAGACCACCTTGTGCGTGCTCATGGGTCGGTATATGTGTTTTGGAAGGACTGACCGGATTAATCCTTTACAATTCCATTCGTTTTTATTCCAAATGCAGTTTGGTGATTTTTTTGATTCTTCCTCTGCAGAGCCTGGTTGCAGAAATCGGCCGATTCCGTGCGGAATCGGCCGATTTAAATCGGATCGGCGTCGCGCCGATCCGATTTCGGGCCGAATCGGGCGGCCCCGAATCGGCCCCGGAATCGGCCGAGTTCGGCCGATTCCGACCGATTTAAATCGGAATCGGAATCGGCCGATTTAAATCGGAATCGGTTTTTTTAAGAAATTACCAAAATACCCTAGGTATGATTTTTATTAAATTATTTAAGCATGGGTAAAATGGTAATTTGGATTTTAAAAACCTAAAATCAAACCCGCTCCCCCGACACCGCCGCCGCTCGTCCGCCCGCCGCCGCCCGGTTTCCGCCTCCGCCGTGCGGCCCCGACTCCGCGCTCGCCGCCGACCGGGCTGCCGACCTCGCCGCCGACCTCGCAACGTCGCCGCCCACCCGTGGCCGGACCGAATCGGGCACGCACGAATCGCCGCCGACTCCGCCGCCGGCTCCGGGCCGCCGACGGTTCGTCCGGCCGGGCTGCCGACATCGCCGCCGCGAGACTCGCCGCCGACCGGGCCGCCGGTGGCGGCGGGGGGTAAAAATCGCACGGTGGCATTCTTGTAATTAAAAGTTGACTCGAGTCTAACTCGAGTCAAAAATAATAATTAATTCGAAATAATTTAAAAAAATCTTAAAAAATATTTAAAAATATCAAAAACTATAATACACAGAATAATATCAAAATAACATCAATACTTAATTTTAATATATTTATATTATAAATTGTCAAATTATTATATATAACTGATTAAATTAATTTGGACCGATTCAACTGAACCGATTCCTGGCCGATTCAGACCGATTCCGATTCCGATTCCGATTCACTGGAAAACCGATTCCGATTCCGATTCCGATTTATGCAACCATGCTGCAGAGTGAAGCAGATCAAGTCAGCTTTCCATTCGCTGCCTAAGTTACATCTGTGTACTATACTTCATATTATATGCATTTCTTATATATTCTAACTTGTATGGTACACCAACTTCTATTTTAAAAAGGTTGCTCAAACCATTAAGTCATGACAAATATCATTAATGTGAAACGATGCTTGACCTGAAAATCATATGGATGAGAATCTGAGATAGAAATGGGATTAGCAGGATTGTCACACTCCAACAGATTGGCATTTAACTACACCCGCCTATCATTGTTGGTTGTTAACATGCTTGACATGTATGAATCAAATATAGTTGATTAACCACCCCATTTGAAATCTTTTCTAGCGAGCAGATTTATTTAAGAAATAATGTATTTCACGTCTTTGTTTCCTCCTCATCCTGCCGTCTTGAGTAGCAATTTTGGTAGAAAGCATAAATAAGGTGCAGATATACTTACCATTAACAAACAGTCATTAGCAAGAGCATTAGTCCTACATAAACAACCCAAATCCATCACACACAAATAACAATAGCGAGCATTGGCAAAATTAAAAGGATCGTCAATAAAAATGGTACAGTAGCATTTGATTAGCTCCATCAAAACCAATCAAACTCATGTATCATCGCCATCAACGAAAGCGAAAAAGAACCGGTTTTTTTATTTTTACAGCAAGAGTAACTCCCTTTCCTATTAGGATTGGAATTCTTGTATTTTACATATCTATACATCAGTCGTTGGGTTTTTGAAACAGTGAAAAAGAATTGCCTCGAATCATTATTCTGTTTAAAAAAAGACGAGATATTTCGAATTGTTTCTTAACACGGACAAGAAAAATGGAGAGTGAGTAACAAAGGTAAGAAAACGGAAAAGAGGGACGAAGAAGATGCTACAGAAGGACAGAAATTTTGTGAAAAAGAAGAAGGGAGGCGATTGGCGGGAGTGTTTGGAGCTGGGGAGAAGGAAGAAGAGAACGATGGGTTACCTGGCCGGGGAGAGGGTTGACGTGCGGCCGACTTTGCAAAGGCTAGAAGTGGCAATCCAGCCGTGGAGAGAGCGGCGTCGCTCTTTCCGAAGGCTGGGAAGAGAGGGGGAGTGGTTTCTTCCATTTCGGGCCCACTGAGGTCGAACATGGTAGAGTGGAAAACAGAATTATTGTTATCTTATATCATATTGTGAAAAATGACATATTCCCTTATCAATGCATGCACGTTCACCTCGATAATTAGGGTTATTAATTGACTAAGGCAATTAAATTTAATTTAAAATTTATTATTTAAATATTTCAGTTCAAACTTAAATTTAAATCTTACAAGTTAAGTTTGAGTAAGGCTGTATTCATTAGATTCAATTTGGTTATAATTTAAACTTAAATTTGATTTAAAACTCGATATTTAAATAATCTAGCTTAAACTTAAATTTGAATCTTATAAGTCGAGTTTGAGTAAGACAGTATTCGACTAGACTTAACTCGGTTATAACTTAAATTTGACTCAAAATTGACTCGTAGCTCAATTCGAACTCAACTCGATAATATAGTATAATAATATACATAATATCAATTACCTACTCAAAATACATTTAAAATCATAAATAAATAATATTATTAATTATGCACTAGTAGTGGGGTGTTTTATTTTTTATTTTTTGTTTTTTTATCAAATCGAGGTCGTCCTTATAATCAAACAACTCAAATTAAAATTTGAGATAGAAATACCCAACTAAGATAATTTATATATATATATATAAGTTTAATTATAACTAGTTATATTTATTTATATACAATAAAATAACAAAATAGCATCATAGCTCAGTTGGGAGAGCATCGGATTGAAGATTTTACCGTATTATTTAACATGATTTTTTTGTTGAATATAACTTTTATTATTTAATAATTTCCTCTACTTTAATAAAAGAGAAAAAAAAGAGAATTATAAATATAGTAATGATATAAAAGCGAGATATTCGGGTGATTCCCACCATTTCTCCATTTTCGAGTGACATCTCCAGTAAGAGCAACAAGCCCTAAAGACCTTTCGTAAGGAATCTGTGACCCTTGCTGTACTTATGTTAGGTACTTGACTCGTGAGTCATCTTTTGCACCTGGTTTTCTTTAATTGAAAGACCTTTATTTTTTTTCAAATAAAGCTCTTCAGCTAGGAACAACATTGTAGTTTAAAACATTGTAGTTTAATCTCTAGAATTGGACAAAAATACGTGATTTTTTTAATCTTCCCAGACAGAAATAATACATAGGATCATTAACGAATAATAAATGTAATTTCCAATATAAATTCTTTGTTTACATGGATGGATGACATATTTGTTCACATTTAATCTTTTTTCTAAAAACAATTCCACTTCAGGAATGGAAGGGGATGTGTGACATATATCATGATACACACGCAAGTAAGATGCATCAAACGGCTACAAACGCATTCAATTTGACCGTTTTAATAGCTCAATTTACTGGGCCCCCAAGTGGCCCCACGTTTACCCGAATGCCGGAAAAGGCACGCCGCCGGCAACGCCTCGTCTTCCTGCGCGCCGGCCGTATCCGAGACAACATTGAACGCACGAAGCGGAGACGACGACGGCGTGTAGAACGGCGGCGAAGAGCACGGCGTGAAGAAGCGGCCGTCCCCATCTTCACCCTCCTCGGCCGTCGCCGGCGCCGTCACTGCCACCAGCCCCCCACCGCCCACGGCGACGGCGATACTCCGACCAACCGGAACGACTCGTGCCCATTCTCGCTTTCCGACTCCTCTTTTATTGTATACAGCAGCCGGGCATGGCTGTATATCTGCTCGAACTCTCTCCCTTCGTCCGCCCCATCGACCGCAGCCGGCGACGGACCCACGTCGCAGTACTCCGGAGATTCACCTCTTCTGCCCCAGCCGGCTCCACTTGGGAGGAGGCTTCCTTTAGCCGGAGGAAGAAGAGGCGTAACTTGGACGGGCTTTGGTGGGTCTGGCCGGAGAATTTAGGGAGCAAGAAGGAGCGAGCTGACCGTCGCCGGAGCAGGTAAACGAAGGCGACGAGGAGGATGAGGACGGCGACGACTGAAAATATGGAGGCCAGGAAAACAAGAATGAGTAAATGGGATGGGGTACGCCATCGTTCATTCTCGCCGGAAAAGGATATAGGAGGTTCGCCGGAGAAGATGGCGGGCATGCACAAGCTACTTTTTATCGGTATGTCATGAACTGGGAGTGTAGCTTACGAAGAGCAGAGCGAGAGAGAGAGAGAAGAGAGATGGTAGAGAAAGACCCTTTGGATAAGGAATCAGCTTCCCTTGCAAGGTGTGGACAAACATTCCTAGAGGCGATGACTTGAGAAAGGATAATTTTCGGGTAAAAATTAATCGCTTATTGTTGGGGGCCAATAACCCATTTGTAGGGGTGCTAATTGAGTGAGCGAGCCGAGCTCGATATGTGTTCGAGCTCGGCTCGAATAGTTCGAAAGTATCGAGTTCGGCTCGAATAGTTTGAAACTCGTTCGAACTCGACTCGAGATCGAACGAGTTTTAGACATACATGCTCCAGTTCGACTCGAATATCTTTTATGTGTTCGAGCTCGACTCGAACTCGAATATACTTAAACTGTTTAATTTTTATGAGCTCGTTCGTGAGCTCGAAACCAACTCGATTGAAAGTCAAAAGTACTTCACTTTAAAAAAATAAGGCCAATGTGGTTTAAACCCACAACCTTAAAGTCATCAAGGTGAATACTTACCATATCAACTATCTTACATCTTTGTTATTATATTGCATATATATATATATATATATATATATATATATATATATAATATAATATAATATAATATAATATAAAGACTATATTATTATATTATTTTATCGAGTCGAGTTCGAATCGAGCTACGAGTGTAGTTCGAGTCGATTTCGAGTTATAACCGAGTCGAGTCGAGTCGAACACGACCTTGCTCAAGCCCGGCTCGTAAGATTCGAGTTCGAGTCGAGCATTTAAATGTCGAGTTTCGACTCGAGTCAAGCCGAGCCGAACGCTAAATGCTCACGAGCTGGCTCGCTCAATTAGCAACCCTACCCATTTGTAGAGATCATCAATTACTACATAATAATTTAAATGAAAATCTCCCCACAAACTCCTATAATTATAAATTAATTCCAATCATAAATGAAACCCTAGATAATCCCCTCCCAATACATAAATAAACTTACTCCCATACGTGAATAAAATTAGTCCCCATATATATGAAAAAGTACACCAAAAAAATTGTTCATGATGATATGCTGTTTATTTCTTTTTATGTGGATGATTTAATTTTTACTAAAAATAATCAAAAGATAGTTTTATGTCATATTAACTTGGTATTGAAGTGAAATAACGTGAAGATGAGATTTTTTTATCAAAGAAAATATGCACAAAATATTTTAGAGAAATTGAAAATGTTTAACTCCAAACCAATCCCTAGTTTGATTGTGATAGGTTTGAAGTTATGGAAGAGGAATTCGAAAAACATGGCAGATTCTACTTATTTTAATAAAAGTTTAATTGACAGTCTTTACTATTTGACACTTACAAAAAGGCTGGATATTTTGTATGGAGTGAGTTTACTTGGCTGATATATGGAGACACTTACTCAAGATCATCTTCAAGCTGAGATAAGAATTTTAAAACACATTCGAGGTACATTCTCTCATGGTATTTTTTATTCATTTTCTAATGATGTTACTTTGGTTGGCTACTTGGATAGTGATCGGATTGGATATGTTGATGATAGAAAGAGTACTTTTGGAAAATCTGTGTTTATATGATCTTCGACTAAGCAAGAAACGATTGTATTTTCTACTACTGAAGCTGAATATATTACAGTTACATCTTGTGCAAGTCAAACCATTTGGTTGCAAAGATTGTTTGAGGAGATGAAATATCATTAACATGGGCCTACTACAATTTTAGATATGTTGATGATAGAAAGAGTACTTTTGGAAAATCTGTGTTTATATGATCTTCGAATATGCAAGAAACAATTGTACTTTCTACTGCTGAAGCTAAATATATCACAGCTACATCTTGAGCAAGTCAAACCATTTGGTTGCAAAGATTGTTTGAGGAGATGAAATATCATTAACATGGGCCTACTACAAGTTTGTGTGATAATAGTTTAGCTATTACTTTGACCAAGAATCCAATTATGCATAGGAGGAAGTGAATACATTGAGATAAAATTTCATTTTATTAAAGATTTGATAAGAATTGAAGAAATTAAGTTGGAATATTGCAAGACTAAAGATCAAGTTGCAAATATATTTACGAAGCCTTTAAAGCCGGAGAGTTTCTTCACGCTGAAACATTATTAAGCATGTGTGATTTCCCTATTTGAGTTTAAGAAAAGATGTTGGAAATATTAAACTCAAATTAGATGAATTTTGTCTCTTTGATTAATGCATTGTCCTTTAATTGTTCCAATGTCTTGTATGTGTGGTTGTCTTGTTTGTGTGGTTGCTGTGTTGTTAAGTTTTGATCTTTCTTACATTTTATGCATATATCTCTTTATCTTATGATTAGAACTTGGTTTCCCGTCATTTGGAATTGTATAAAATTAGTTATATACTTGCAATGAAGTACAATCAATGCACACCATTTCCATAGAAAAATCATATCTTTCGTTATAGATAAGCTTTTTGCATGATTGTTATTTTTGCACTCACCACACTCATATCTATATATTCCATGGTGATAACTACATCTGATACGATGTAGCAAAAGATGGAAGATTTCATCATCCCGATGACTTGGTTGTTTCTTTCCCTAATTTTTACTCCATGACGTGGTTAGATTTTGTACAAGTTGGTGGTCGTACTCATGGACATGGCAATTTCGTTTTAATATGGTCTGGGCCGGGTCACTTACAGACCGAGACGCGCCACATGGGTGGGCCCAACTGTATGGGGGGCCTTGACAAGCGCCACGACGTCCGAACTAGCTACGTCTATTTGTGTTTTTTTGTTTGCCAAAGAGCGACCAGCTTCTGAGATGCACTCAGAAATGAAGTAAACAATAATGGAGGAAAGGACCAAAGTTTGTTAATTTCTTCTTGCCTGGTTTGGGACATATAAGCTTTATCATTCAACTAAGCAATGCAGGTTCATGGTTAATTTGGAACTGATCTTCTTTGAAGAATCTAGTTCGCATTCTAATAAGAACCAGCTCATAAAAAACTGGCGTTCAAATTATCATGACGGTAAATACATAAATCATAGGTCACAGCTTAAGTAAACACAAGACAATTTTACCACTTTTTATTTATTCACCATGTATGAAGCAGCAATAATTGCTGCTATCACACATTCTAGTTACACTTAAAACATAAGGATACATCATACATAAGTGTAGTAGACAATCATGTAATAGGAAAGATCACAACATCAACCCTATCCAAGATGCAGATAGTTCATCACATTAACAAGCCTTCCTTTATTGATTTCATGGTCTGGCCAACGTTGCAGCAGCGGCTTGGTCATCAGCTTTGCTGCAGCACTAATTGTTATCACCATGGCCGCCATGGCCGCCATGGCCACCATGGCCGCCATGGCCACCACCCCACCCACCTCCATGGTGGCCATCATGGCCACCCCATCCACCTCCATGGCCATCGTGCTTGTAATGGCCTCCCCATCCACCTTCATGGTGACCTTCCGTCTCATAGGAGCTCTCACCTACACATACGAATTCAAGACCATTTTCATGATATTGCAACTATGGAGCTAGCTTCAACATAAGTGTACGAGAGATGTTAAAAAGTTGAAGACGAATATGGAAAACAAAGACCTGACTTAACGTCCACAGTAGTTTCAGAGAGGTCTCTTGCTGCAACCTCTGAGGACAGGACAAGAGCAGCCATGAGAAGAGCCAGACCAAGAACAACCTTGGAATTCATCTTAATTTGCTAAAGGCTGGCAGCACTCAATTGAATTTGATAGAACTTAATTAGGTGAGCTTGTGTACCCCAAAGGTGATAAAATTAAACCATATTTATACTTGCTAGTTGTGTGGAGGCTTATACTATACTCTTGTTTATAGTATTCATGACGCTATAATTGATAATGGTAAAACATATATACATAATAATTTTTCTGTTGATTACCCTCGTAAGTTAGATCTTTCTATTCCTTGCAGTGGGTAAAGATAGACGACTTGGTGGTGGATTGCTCCATAATAGATTTGTTGCTGGGTTTTCGTGTCTTGGTGAAGACAAGGACACGCATCGAAAATCGCATACGATTCTATGCTCATTAACCGCGTCTCTTTGTTAATGTTTTTTTTCAACGCGTCTACTTGTTAATACTTTGCTTAAAAAAAGTGTATAGACGCTAACATGGTTTGTTTAAGGTTTCTTGCTCACAAAGGAAAAGAGAAATTTTACCAACAATTGGGGGGAATGAGTATTCTAATCTTTACCATGTTTGTGCCCAAAGACTTTTTGGGTCGGCCCCTTCTTGTCTTGCAGCCAGCTATCAACCAAGTTAATTCAACAGAACTGATTAACTGAAACACGTGAAAGATAGACTTGTCCTTTGATTGAAGAAAGAAGATCAAACGAGTTGAATGTTTCTGCAAACAGGTCGAGTCATTTTAACTTGAGAAGATAAAGTTGATTTAGTCTCCTCGAAAGTTGATTAACTGCTATTTGCTAGCTGTCGACAAGTAAGGCCGGTTTCCTTCCACTGTCGCAAGTCATACTTCATAGACGTTAAAATATGGAAATTTTTATGATATTTTAAGCGGGCATGCATGAGACAATTTGGAATGTTGAGGGACTTGGCCAATGGCATTCAATTTGGCAAACATAGTGATCTCAAAAAGATTAGAGGCCCAAAAAGATTAGTCATTCCATTCGTTTATCATTTATAAAGCCCTATGTTTAATATATGTAAATTTTTACACGAGTTATGCCTCGTATAACTTATATAAGTTATATATTTAATTTACAAGTTTTTTAATAAATTTCAAAAAATAATATTATATATATAGTAAAGTGCATAAGAAAGAGGTTGAAATTTTTTATTTTTTATATCATTATTACATATTTTTAAATTTTTTTAAAATGTGCAAGTTAATAAATATTTTAAAATTAATTTTTATAACAATTATTTTGATAATTAAAATGAAAAGGTTAAAAACATTAAATTGGGTTAAAATTTTATAATTATCGTTATTATTTATTATTTTATTTATCTTTGTAATTTTTGAATTATAGAACCCCAATAAATTGCTCAAAATAAAAAGTTTAGCTCATATAAATTATATGCAATGTATCTCACATATATAGGGCTCTTAATATATAAGTTGCAAAAACTATGTTAGAAGTTCTCTAATATTCTCGTGATAAGCCTAGATGTATATATAATGTTTGCATTTTAATTTTGCTACTGTTGTGATATATAAAACTGAGTATAACTGTAGTGACAGCAGCTAAATATGCATCGCCATATTTTTTTCTATGATCACTTATCTTGTTCACCTTTATAAGAAAGAAGTGTCTTTTTAGAATCTCGTTACGGGTTAATTTTTTTTATAATATAGTAATCGACTTGCAATCTTTCCTTATATAAAATTATTATATTTTTATATTATATACAAAAGAAAATATCATAAATTAAATTTTTGGATTTTATAATAACTAGGCAAGATGTCGCGACATGTGCAATATATACCGAATAAATTTTAATTTTATACATAAACTTCCATTGAATAATGAGGTAGACGGTAATAATTTAATATTTTAAATATGAACTGTAATTAACTTTAAAGTTATATTTTATTTGAATAATAAGATGAATTATAATTGTCAAATTTTTTATATTATATTTTTTTCAAGACAAATAGATAGGATCTTATCAGTAGGAAGTTATAAATTAAAATTAGTTTTAAAAAATATTTTTATTATTTTTTTAAGAAATTTAGGTTAGTCAGATTCGAACTCAAAACCTAAAAGGTATTTTTATTATATTTTTAAAAAAAATTTGTATTTTAATTGATTGATTTTCCTACTTTTAATTTCATGTCAATATTAAATTCTCATTTATTAATACTAAATAAGATGTTACGTCATACACGACCTATACTAGATATAGACCTATACCAAATAAATTTTAATTTTATTCATAAACTCTCGTGGAATAGCGATATAGCTATTTAATAATTTAATATCTTAAATATAGATTATGATTGTCTTTATATATATATAATTTGAATGAAAAAATGAATTATAATTCATTTATTTTGTTTATATTATATTTTTTCAAGACAAGTTAAAATAAAAGTTAGGTAGATTCTTGATAGGCCTACTTTGAGCCCATAAAATGAAAAGCCCACTATTGCAAAAGGGGGGCCTTCATCCACTAATTGTAAGGGCCTTCGTCACTATTATATTTTATTATCTACTTTTGAAGCCCATGTTTTAATTTCTTTACCAAGAATTTTTATATTTCAGCTAATCTCATTGTCTTCAAATAAGAAAAATATATATCCTAATTGTGTAATGTTGTGTGTAAAATTTTTAATCAGAGAAATGGTTGACATTTTAATAACATTATATTTCTAGTAACAACCTCCCTACGTTTTAGTTTAACTAGTACCATATCTAATTTATTTTCCCTTAATTAATCGATAATAAAATTGGAAAAATATTTTCCTTTTTTTTTCTTATCACTAGTTGCAGTTCGTAGGACATTAAGCTTGTAAGTAATTGCATTAAATTTATTTTGTGAGATTCGATTTGTAAGACCAGACAGCAAGAACTTTAATATAAAGAACATGGGACAGGGGTAAAGTACTTCCTCGTGTGAGGCCAATATATGTTCATAAGGTTTGGAAGAATTTCATTTTTTTCATATATATTGATAATCTCTGACTTGTTTCTAAGGAGTCACATAGTTATATTTCATTGAATATTTAGTATATGTAAATCCAATCCCTATTTGATTCATTTATATCGGACCTAAATTAGTATGCTTTGGATTCAGGTTCATACACCACTCAAATATATTATATGTCTACAAATATTATGTTCGGAGATGGGTTTTAAGTAATCCGATCCATAGTATGATCCGAACATATGATATGTAATGAGCATATTTTCAAAATATTTAAAATAATAATTTTTTACTATTTTTTCTCATATTGTTTGTTAAAATTTATATTATTTATATTTTTTCTAAGTCTCAAATAGGATACGGGTCCAGATTTCAACAGATTAGGTTGGATATAAATATGGTAAATAAAAATATTTAGATTTATATTTGAGTACAAATTAGGATTGGCCGAATTTTGATTGGATACATATTCAATGAGAATTTTGTTACTTTTACATATATCTATATTTTTTATGACAACAAATAATAAAAAACTAGGTATGGACATACACAAAGGCGCACACATGTTGAGCTAGATATGGAGCAAAATTTATGTTCGACAGATGTAGATGCACAGGGTGACAATCCTCAACTATCATAAGGACCGGCATCCCCATGTGCATCCGCATCTGGCAGATGCAATACTCAGTCCTAGCTACGATATCATCGCAACTCTCACAGATGCACCCACAGGCAACGGGCTCTCAACCCTTGATCTGAATGACCATGATTGAAGTCACTAGTTAACCGGTGCAAATGCAACATTTACTCGAGCCTGAATCAACAAATGATATATATATATATATATATATATATATATTAATTTCAATTATCTTATGTATATATCTCTTGTTTCACATCCATCTATTTGTCAATTGCCTAAAATATGTTCTATATTTTATCCCATTTGAAGCTTAAGCATATTTAATCCAAATAAAAAAGTGAATTATGGATCATATTCACTATTTTTCAAGGGTCTCATGTGACAAACATAGTCATCAAAACCAACTCTAACTTCAATTAAGTTAGTTGAACCAAACCTAAGCAAAAGAGACTTATACCCTCTAAGGGTCTCAAGACGAAAAAACATTACAATGCACAACTAATGCATGCATGAAATGTACACCCTAACAAGATGGTACATGTATATCATGATAATTAATCACACTTTAAATCAATTAAATTATGATAAAATTATAAAAATTTAAAATAAAACGGACAAAATTTCTTTTAAAAGTGGACTAAGAAGTCAACCTATTTAATAAAATATATTATTACAATTTTTCAGAGCACAATAAAGTTATAAACAGCAAAATAAGAGTCATAGGCTGGGTCTCGACCCATCTATTGAACACATCCACCAAATTGCCAAACCCATCTCAGAATATATCAGACATTTTAGACATAATACAAAACACATCACAAAATAATGTCATGACAAAATCACACAAATAATACACGTTGCACCAGTGTGTGCAAATGACAATCTCTGCTCCCCCCGAGGGCCAACATATCTCACTCATGTTCCTTACCTATATAAATAATAAAAAAATATTAGCAACAGTTATCACTAGTCTAGAAATAACTAAATATCAAACTAGTAAATGAGAGTTGACTCTCTTATAAAAGAAATCAATCATATAACTTAACTGAACACTCTACGGGAACTACAAAGGAGCCATTGAGCTACAGACCAGATTATATCCCGAATTGACTGGTATTGTGTCACTCTCGACATTATTTTAAAGTCTCACTTTCAAGAAAAACCATTATCTGAAGTCCTCTCTAAACCTTCATATTTCTCCTAGCCCAAAGTACAAAGATCGTGTACTTTCATGCAGTCACCATCAGTACTCCTTGATAACAGAGGTTTAAACTTGCGTTGTACATAACAGTACTCGTTTACTCTACACCTCTCCAGGTGTAAAAAAGTTCAAAACGTGGAGTTATCACGATCCCTTGAGAATGGAACGACCCTCTCACCAATCCAGAGTCCAGTGTGACTTACAAATGCTCCTTCTCATAGTAGGTGTGAGTTTCTCCATTTCTCAACTTATAAAAAAATTTGACAAAAATTATATTTATATGATTGGAAAAGGGAATATTTAAATAAGCCCGAAGGAAACTTGCAATGGGTTTGAGTTTTCTAAAACAGTTCGAGGGATCTCATCGTCGAGGGTTATTAATTCGAAAAGAATGTTACATTTAAATGACACGTATTTAGTGAGATCTGATAAAATAACTTAACATGTCCTACGATTTGTAAATCAAAACATCAATGGAATAGAGCGGCAATCAAAAAGACAAGTCCTAACGGACCTGATATAAACTTCAACTGTGATCTCTCGCCAAGACGGAGAACTCATACTCCGTACCTACACAAACAAGGCTACTCATTAATGCCCATATAGTTTATATGACACATGTATGATATAGTGGATGAATGTAATCACAACCCATTAAGCATCAATTTACAAAATATGATATATGGTAAGACAAGTGAGTAAATCTATTAGACATTCATACATGAAAATATATATGCAGCACAACAAGTACCAATTATTAACCGCCTGGAATACAAACAAGGAAGGGATATTGATAACTCTTTAAAAGAGTTATTATTCTTTTCATTTTATATTGAGCTTTTGTCATGTTTCGAGTGATTTTTATTTTAATTTTATTAGTTTAGGAGTTTATTAGGTATTATTAATAAAACAATAAATCATTGTAATTTTGGTATAAAAAGTGTTAATTAATATTATTTTGGAAGGGCATAAAAGTTAGAAGATGATCGAGAACGAATTTAGAACGAACTCGGGTCAAAAGAGCGTACTTTGGTATTCTGGTCAAAGCCCTAACGCTCGAGCATTGAGATTTAGAGCGCTCGAGCGTAATTATAACCGAGACCAGAGCACTCGATCACTAGCAGCAAAAAAATCAATTTTCAGTATTTCGGGATTTTATGGTGGTCCCCACTTATACTATTGGGTGGATCATTTATAAACTTGATTAGGGTTTTAAAGAGAAAAGAGGAAGAAAAAAACAACACTGGACGGCTAAACGATCGACACGAAAGAAGAGAAGGAACAACGAAGAAGCTAGATCAAAAGAAGAAGATGTTTTCTCAAAAAAGTTTTTCTTATGTTGATTTAGTTTTCTTTGCAATTAAATGATGTCTTTCATATCAGATATGAATTTCTTGAGTTTAATCGAATATTTTATGGAGTAAATTCTTTTCTAAGATTTTCAATGACACCCAGTGCATGGATTAATAAAGGTTATTAATTTTTATCTTTGTGATTGTGATGTTGAATCATCTATTTTATTATGTTCTTAATGTTATTATTAGACTGGTCATATATTGTTAGATCTATAGATTTGATCTTGTCTAGAGATAGAAAGATTAAATTTCTCATTGAATAAAATAGTCTTTGTTCATTTGTTTTGGATGATTCACATGTGAGATAGAGATATACTCATATACCTTGGGTAACTGTTATCATTTTGCATACACAATTTCATAGAGATATAGAAATTGGCTGTGAGTGATAAATTTATGGTGAATCGAGAGATTATCATGAATAATTAATTCTCGTGGTTAATAATCCAAATGTGCAATTCATGCGTAGAAGTTATAACTTTAATCATATAGAGCACTATGTGAAATTGAAAATCCTAGGTCGTCTTAAAGTTAATATCTAATTTAAATATTGCATGTTAAATTAATTTAATTTTAATTCATAATAAGATCACTCTTTGAATTTGCTTTCATTTAAGTATAATTAATTAAATTAGTTTTGGTAATTGAGAATTTCTACTACTAATTTCTCGTGAGACGATAATTTCTTATCACTTTTATTACTTAATTCGGCACGTGTACTTGCGTTACAATTTTCACATTAATATATATATATATATATATATATATATATATAAAAGAGGATAAGGACTCAATGAACTTTAATGTGTTTGATATAAATTAATGGTGATGACGATTCTTAAAGCAAAAGCATGATCACCATAATTTAAATATAATAGTTTAGCCACAATGCTTAAGTTTTTAAGTTTTCAACCTATGATATCATAGGTTGAAAACTTAAAAACTTAAGAACCCGTGGCTAAACTATTATATATAAATTAATGGTGATCATGCTTTTGCTTTAAGAATCGTCATCACCATTAATTTATATCAAACACATTAAAATTAGGTTCGTAAGTTCTTAAGTCCTTATCCTATAATATATATATATATATGAGGGCAAGTTTCCTGTGCTGCAATTTGATTCCAGCCATCGGATTCTATCCAACGGCTTGAAAATTTAATTCTTTTATCTCCACCACCTCTAGGCATTTGTTCACAGGGCGGCGGCGCTCGTTTGACTCAGCCGGCTGCCGGAGACGGTGGTGGAGTGCAAGTTGGAGATCACAAACATCGTCATCAGGTACGACCGCACCCTCCTCATCGCCGACCCGCGCTGTTGGGAGCCCAAGAAGCTCAACGGCTGGCGGTGCCCGCACCATGTTTTAGAAGTCGATTTGAGGTGCCACCGCCTTCTAGCGGCAGAGACCTCCGTGCCATTGACGAGCTCGACCTCAATGAGCTGGCGGTGCTGCCACCAATGCCGCATCCACAGCAACTGCCAAAGGAGTTGGACTTGCCGGAGTTTGATGTGGTGGCAAGGGGATTGGGTTATAGGAAGAAGTGGAGGAGGAAGAGGAAGCTATTGAAGAGGAGAGCCCATCGGCTTCAATTGTGGTGGTGAAGGAGACGATTCACAATCCGGAGCATCAAAGGAGGTTGACAGAGCTGGACACCATAGATCGTCTTCGAAAGATTACAATGTGAAGGAATCAAGGGCAAAGATCTTCGTGCTGTACTTGGGAAAGGGGCTGCCTTCGGGGGTGCAAACTACAGATGGGGGTTTCTGGCATCGAGTGGCATCAATCGAGGCGAGGCCAACGGTAGAGGTGGTGGCAGAGGATGGGGTGGACTGGGTGGACTGTGCAATGCACTCAGCAATGTGTCACTGGTGGGGGAAACAAAGGAGAAGGGAAAGGGGGGGGGGTAGGGGCGGGAAGAAATGGATTTAGGTGTGGAGGTAGTTTCGTAATAAAAATTCGACTTGCTCATGATACGAGTTAATAGGAAATACATCCCGAAAATTTAAAAAAAATACAAATATTTTTAGTTAAAACTTCTTTTATAAACCTTAATATTATCAGTGCCCAGGCGAGGGGGCCTTCACAGAACGGTAAACCCATCAAAGTTTGGGCATCAAAAGGAGTCAAAATCCCTAACTCCTTAACCCTCTTCTCTTCATGCCTCATCGCCGCCGCCTCACCATTGCTGCCGCCCAATCCACCACACCATGTTGTCATCCACCGCCACCGCCAAGCCCACATTGCCAAGCCACACACGCATGGGATGGATCGGCACTTGCGTCCTGGGCCGGTCCATGTGCGCCCACCTCAAGCCAGTGGCTACTCCCTCACTGTCTTCAACCACACCCCCTCCAAGGCCCGACCCCTCCTCAAAGCTGGCACCCACTGTAACACCCCATTTTGGCTCACCCGTGAACCGACCCGGAAATGTCACCAGCGACCGAACCGTTCGCTAATCTACTAGATTCGGTTAAGCCGACCAGGATCTACTCTCGGCATTTCAAGATGAAGATGCAAATGTGAAATGCATGAATGGGAACAATTGGGTTCTAACGCGGTCCTACATACATGCTATGATGTACAAGCAAAATAAGACAAAACAACAAATGCGAAACCAAAAGAAAATATATACTATTTTATAAAAATACGATAACACATAACAATCTACCATGACATTAAATCATTATCTCATTCGTTTTTACCCGAGCCGAGTCTGAACTCCAAGGCTCCCTACTCATTCATATTTATTAGTTCGTTTCATGACAAGTAATTTATTCAAGCAAACACATCAAAATTATCATTTACATAACAATAACACACCATCATTATACATACATTACACGCGGCAGGTACATGTGTGTGCGGTTCCGTGCTGCTCCTCCGCAGTCCCGACAGCTTTCATCGCTCGCATTCCTCACCTACATATATATAGAAAAACCGTCAGTAACGAGTGTTACCGGCCCGGAAAATAACTAATATCAATCTGGCACAGGAGAGCAAACTCTCCTGTAGAAAGATAACCATATACTTCCTCAAGAACTCTCATCAGGGCACATACGGGAGTCGTCGCCCTCGGGTCGACAGCGTCCCCCTATCTTTCACATTCTCATGCCTCGGCCATTTCTCTATTGCTTCTCGCGTCAAATCTCATTCCTTTCCGCCCTCTGCACCTTCCATATTACTCCTGGCCTTGAGCACGAAGGCCGAGTACTCTTAGGCAGTCGCCTTCAGTACCCTTTGAAACCACAAGTCTAGACATGCGCTGCAATGCAGTACCCATGAACCTCCACACTTCTCCGGGTTTGAGGAACTCAAAGGTGGAGTTGTCAGGATCCCTCGGGAATGAAACGGCCCGCACACCATTCCAGAGCCCACTGTCGACACACACGTGCCCGCTCGCGTAGCACGGTAGTCAGATTTCCCTCATTCAGTCTCTCACAAAAACACGAAAACTATACATATATATAGGTCTGGGTTGGGATTTATACAATAGGCCCGAAGGCAACGTGACCTGGATCTGAAGTTCGAAAACAAACTCGAGGGATCTCATCCTCGAGGGTTATTAATCCGGAAAATCGTTGGTTAAATGGCCCGAGTTAAGTGGGATTCGATAAAATGCCACTTAACTCGTCCTGCGACATAATAAATCAAATACACAAGAGAGTAGCGTAAATCAGAGAACGTGTAACACCCCAAATCCGGTTCACACTCGTGAACCGAACCGGCATGTTACAGGCCCCGGTTAGGTCGGCTAACCCGAACCTAACTCGTGTGGATCCAATCTCGGCGTCTTAAGATGAAGATACAACTCGTAATGCATGGATGAATACACAAACCTAACATGGTACTACATGAATGACATGCAAGTCAGAGTACACACCAAACAATCCCGATAAAAATTAATAAAAGTTTTGAAATATAACGGACAGAATTTCCCCTAAAAATGCAATTAGGGGCCACCCTGTCAAATATACATATAAAAATATATGTAACCAACTATCAAATAATTTCATTCACACAGAATCTAATCTACTATACACTCATTCTGAAGCTTGGGTTTCAACCCATCATACTTTTGCTGCGCTACTCTGTATCATCTCATTTCGTATCATTATCATGCCTCAAACATTTAATCATAGCATGTTTATTAAACAACATCATAAACAAAACATGAAACATTCAATCACCCAATATGTGTGTGCAGAAGACCTTATTGCTCCTCCGTCCCGGCCGGCACATCCATCTCGTGCTCATCACCTACATATATATAAGAAAAACGTCAGTAACAAGCGTTACTGGTCCGAAAAGAAAATAACTATAGCAAACTGGCTATGAGAGCAAACTCTCATATGAAAGAAAACCATATACTTCCTCAAGAACACTCTGAAGGGCACTACTGAGGAGCCACTGGGCTGCAGACCCGGTAGCATCCCGAACTTACTGCTCTGCTGCTGGTACTGTGCTACTCTCAGCACTTCTTTTTCAGTACTTCTCGTGAAACTTTATCCTAAGCCCTCTCCTTACCTCCATATTTCTCCTGGCCTTGAGCACGAAGGCCGAGTACTCTCAGGCAGTCGCCTTTAGTACCCTTTGAACCACAAGTCCGGACATGCGCTGTACTAAACAGTACCCGTAAACCTCCACGTTCTCCGGGTGTGAGGAACTCAAACGCGGAGTTGTCAGGATCCCTCGGGAATGGAACAGTCCGCTGGCACTAATCCAGAGCCCGCTTTGACTGTCACGGCATCCTCTGCATGGTACGTGCAGTCGGTTTCTCCATCTCTCGTCTCACTGAAACTCGATAAAACTATATATATAGGCCTGGGAAGGGATTCATATAATAGGCCCGAAGGCAACTTGTGGTGGATCTTGTTTTCGAAATCATCCTCGAGGGATCTCATCCTCGAGGGGTTATTAATCCGGAAAATATTCGATTAAATGGCCCGAGTTAAGTGGGATCCGATAAAACGCCACTTAACCCGTCCTGCAGATAATAACATAAACATACAATAGAAAAGCGTAAAACAAGACGAGTCCTAAACGGACCTGGTAGAAGCTCCAAGCGTGTCATCGCGCCTAGGCGGCGAGCTCCTATTCCGTACCTACACATCAAAACTAAATACTAACGCCCGCTAACTAAATGATGCATCAAACTCAACACAATTAAACACAGAATCATCATCAAAATAACCATCAAATAATTATAAGAATAAATAATCCTAACTCAACTACTCATACCATATCTTATTCTGTTCTTCTAAGTTGCATCGTACTAGATTAACATGTTCATACACAATTCATCTCATTAGATCACTTCATTCACTAATAATGTCATCATGCACATCTTTACTTTATTCATGGTCAAGACATTAATCATGATAATTAATTAACCCTAGCATGCTATGCTAACAATTATCATCAATTTTAAATAAATCAATCGGAGGTAATTATACCTCACGTCGTCGGCAATCGGCGACGGCTAGGGTTCCGTCGCGCGTCTCGGAGCTCAAATTCGGCGCTCATCGGCGTCCGAAGCTCGATCGGGCTCCACTGGGTGAGCCCCGCGGAAGATCCGGTGAATTCCGGCGAATTCCAGAAATTCCGATTTTCCGGCGGTTTTCCGGCAGCTTCCGGCGGTTTTCCGGCGACTTCCGGTGGTTTTCCGACGACAATCGCCGGCGGCGTCTACTAGCTGGATAGGGGTCATATAGGGTACCATTGGAACCGGCTCGGCGAGCCCGACTCATCTACGACATCAGCGTGACCAATGGAGGCGGCGGCTCGCCGGAAAACGGCAAAACAGAGCCGCGGCGCAATCGGTGGCTAGATCCGGCCGGGATGGGCGGCGTTGGCCTCCGTTCCGGTCGGGGAGGGTCACTGGGTGGTCGCTGGTGCTGACGCGACCACCTGATCGTGGCGGCGACGGTCGCCGGCGGCGAAATCAACGACGCGCCCAAAGTTAGCCGCGGCGCTATGCACGGCAAATCCGGCGTCACGGCGGCCCGATTGGGGCCGGACCTGGTCGGGGCAGCATGGCAACGCCGTGGCTGGGCTGGGCGGCGTCGAACGGCGGCCAGGCGGCGTCGGCCGTGGCGGCGGTGGCGCGCGAACAGGGGCGGCGCGATGGTGACGGTTTGGGCGTGGGGGAGAAAGGTCGGGGGTGGAGAAGAAGGGTTGGGTGGCAATTTCGTAAATAATACTTGACTCGTCTCCGGCTCGAGTCAAGTATAATAACTAACTCGTATTAAATCCTAAAAATTTCATAAAAATCGGGAAAAATCCCGTTAAATCAAACAACACCAAAAAAATTATAATGACATGCTCTAGAACTATCAACCCACCCAAACTGCCCGAACGCGTCCTAACGCGGTAAACGACCTAATATTAATTCTACGATCCACTATATATAAAAGTAATAAAAAAATGACTGGCATACTCTCATATATCTGATAACTCATTCTGTTCTGCTGTATTCATGACGTTATCATCATATATTTGGGTACGCATGACCCTCATAGCTCATACACGAGACCGGCGTCGGCTCGGTACACGTGTCCTGAAACTGACTCAACTCGAAAAATAACGGTCGACCCGACCGGTTCTGAATATAAAACCCTAACTCGAATCGTGGGTTTTACAGAACGAGTCCTAAACGGACCTGGTAGAAGCTCCAAACGGGTCCACGCGCCTAGGCGGCGAGCTCCTACACCGTACCTACACAATCAAGCTAAAAACTAACGCCCGCATGATGAATCACACATCCTATAGCATGCACACACAATCAACACAATCACGCATTAATCAACACACATCAACCTATATCAATTCTAGCAAGTCTACTTAGGCTAGTTTGCATTAGATCATGATCATTACCTAGTTACCCTAATTAGTTTCTTAGCTTCCATTTTTAACACCACTCAATCAAACAAATTTCATATTTTATCCTTAATCAAATCTACATTTATATATATTATTATAACACACAATTCACCAATCCTAGCATGCAATTCTAATAAGCAATACTTCCAAATAATTAAGTTAAAATAAATTATACCTCGCGTCGTCGAAAATCGGCGACGGTTAGGGTTTCCGTTTCGTGGCTCGAAACTCGAATTCGGCACCTAGCGACGTCCGAAGTCCGATCAGATTGGACCGGGTGCGTTCGGCGGATGATCCGGCGAATTTCCCAAGAATCCAATTTTTCGGCGGTTCCGGCGGTTTTCCGGCGAGTGTCGGCGGTTTTCCGGCGGATTCCGACGGTTTTCCGGCGATGATTCGGGACGGGGCAATCAGGGGGTCTATCGGCACCAGCTCGACGAGCTTGGTCCAATGGCGGTGTCAAACAGAGCAGCCGGGGCGGCGATGGCCGTCGGCGGCGGCGTCGAAAATGGGCGGCGGCGGCGGCGTGCTCCGATCGGGGCTCCGGCCGGCCTCGACGGCGGTCGGGATGGTGGGGGAAACGTCGGCGACGGCGAGGGGTGGTCGTCGGGGCCACAGCGGCGGCGGCGCGGCCCGGACGGCGGCGGAATCCGGCTCGAAGTGGCGGCGGCCGAGGTGGTTTCGTGGGGCGATTCCGGCGTCGTGGCGGCGAGACGGTGGCCGGGGTGGGTCGTGGCGGCACGGCGACGGCACGGCGGGGCGGGGCGGCGTTGATCGGCGGCTGTACGACGTCGGCGGCGGCGGCGGCAGCGAGCACGAGGGGCGGCGAGGGTTTGGGTGAAGAAGGGTCGGGAGGGAGAAAAATACCCTCAATGGCAGTTTCGTAAATAAGTATTGACTCGATTCCTACTCGAGTCAAAATAATATCTAGTTCGTAATAAATTCCAAAAAAATCTAGAAAAATATGGAAAAATTCCATAAAATAAAACAAACACAACAACATCCAAATGACATGCTCTATAACTAATAACCCACCCGAATATAATCCAACGCGTCCTAACGCGTTATTCGGCCTAAAACTATTTCTACGATCAAACATATAAAAAGAAAAATACTGCATACTTTCATATATTCAGATAACTCGTATCTCACCATCTTCTCGACGTTATCATCATATATTCAGGTACACCTGACTCTCATCGCTCATAACTCACGGCTGGTCTCGACTCAGCACGCGGTTCATGAAACTGACTCGACTCGAACCAACGGTCGAACCGACTGGTTCGGTAACGTAAAACCCTGACTCGAGTCACGGGTTTTACACCCACCTCACCCCCGCCTATGACGTCGTCTTCTCCATCGTTGGCTTCCCCTCCAACGTCTGCGCCGTTCTCCTCGGCCCTGCCGGCGTCGTTCCCCACCTTCCCCCGACGCTGTCTTCGTCGACATGACCACCAGCATTCCCTCCCTCATCGCAGAGATCTCCGCCGCCGCTGCCTCGGCGCTAATCAACAAGTACCAATTATTAACCACATGAAATACTAAAAATACCAAGAAGCCACGAGGAAATAAGGAAGGGATATAAGTTCATAAAGATAGTTAGTCGGACCCCAACAACTTATTAAAGATTTTTGAACAATTATCAACATTTAATTATTAAAGAATCAATTAATTAATTAATAATATTAATATAAATTGATTAATACATGTTATAATTAAAGAAACTTAGGGTTCTTAATCAACAACCAATTATCCTCTTTATTCACAACTAAGAAGTGAGTATTCTCATATCATAATACATACTTTCTAATCTAGCATCTATACATCGTCTCAATTACGTTATATACATTGTAACAAAAGGTATTCACTCTTTATATAAATACTAACGTCAAAATTAATCACTCAACAAGTGATTTAAATGGACAAATCAATACTCACTTAAGATTATAACAAAAAGGTATTCACTCTTTGTATCCTAACAACCAATTAACAATTATTACATACTAGGCATCACTTTTAAATAGGTAGCTAAGTCACAATTTTTAAGATTATCACCGTCCCACGTCAATCCCCGTTACAAATTGACACCACACTCGAATAGATAATTAAGTCATACAATTGAAAATTAATACATAACTCCAAATTTTCAAAAATCACCGCAAAACCTTCACAATAATGAAATGTGATTATGATGCAATGCAAAAATGGTGATGAACTGAAATGGGAAGGGAAACAATGGGTACCTAACGACCCAAAGAGGAGGCGACGATGGCGGTCGGGAAGCGGAGGCGACGGCGCGATTGCGGTTGCCGAGGGGGAACTGTGGCCACTGTTGCTGCACGGCGAGGGGTGAGGAGGGTAGGACTGTGGTTAGGCCTAGGGGGAGGTCTGGGCGGCCACTGGCCGGCGACTAGCCGGCGGCGGTGGTGGCGCGAACTGTCATTCCAGGCGGCGGCCAAGAGGGTAGGAAGGAGGGCGATCGGGTAGAGGAAAGGGAAGGGAAAGAAAGGCGAAGGGAAGGGGAGGAAGTTGTTGGTCGGTCGGAGTTGACCAATGGCCGGCGGTGCTGCCAGTCACCGGCGACGGTTCACGGGGTAGGGGAGGTCGGCCTGGGCAGTGGGATGGCCGATCGAGCAAGGGGAATGAGAGGAAGAAAAAGGGGGTAGGGGAAGGAAGAAGCCGGCCCGGGCAGCGTCTAGCCGGCGACGGTGCTGCCGGCGGCGCTGCTGCCGGCGGCGAGGGTGGGCGGGGGGCAGAAACTCGATCGATCGAGTACGAGAGGGAGGAAGGGAAATAAAAGGAAAGGGCAATCTGGACATTTTCATATTTGGTGGGTTAGTTAGGGTTTTATAATCTTTTTGAACTTTCAATGGTATTTTATTATTTTGATATTAGGATAGCAGTAAATAGGTATAAAATGAGGTTTTGGAGCTTCTAAAGAGCAATGCTAAGGATCGTTAACACGTCTCAAACAAGCTGGACGTGTGACAAAATAAAACAATTTGACATTCGATGAATGAGATGTTCTAGAAACTATTAACTCAATTAAAATCCTAATCAAGGTGTTTTAATATAATTAACAGTTTTAATATAATTTTACAATCAAAGTAACACTAAGAAATAAATAATCATATATTCATGTATGTACTAATAACTTAACTTGTTATTGCATATCTAACGTTAATGTCGTATAGTCGAGTATATATAAACTCTCATAACACATATACACACTCGATTTAAACCTCGTGTACGTGTTTTAAAAATTGGACTAATTTAAATAAATAGTCGAATTGACTGACTGGCGATTATAAAATATTGACTCAGGTCAAAGTTATAAGAATGATTAATATCCACGACAATTTATACTCTTATATAATCTTGCTTCAATATCAACCATGAAGACGGTAGTTTTTTCCATCTGTCCATAATCAATTCAAAGATCCGCATATATTCAATCAAAAGCCATCCCTAAGCAGCTCCCCCAAATAACATTATATTTTTTGTGTTAATTTAATATGTATACAAATTAGAAAAGGCAGTAAATCTCAAATGTGCGATAATGAAAATTGCGATTGCCTTAAAAAATATGGGTGCACTGTACACAATCAAACTTTCTTAGATATGTTCGATTATATGAAAGTGCTCATGTGGATGCAAAGTCGCACACGTATATGGGCTAGGTGGGCGGATCTATGATACCATCGCAACTTCAAAGCCCAGCTGTCCCCCCTCGGGCCCACGACACATAAATGTGCATGCGACATGCTTAAATAACAGATAGATATTACGTCATGCACAATCGTATATAGTATAAATTTTAATTTAATATATAATTTTTTATAAAATAATAAGAATAATTATAATAATTTAATATTTTAGATATAAATTATAATTGACTTTAAAGATATTATCTTATTTAAATAAAAAATTAAAATTATTTGATTATTTTATTTTATTTTTTCAATATAATTAAACAGAGTCTTATTAGTAGAAATTTAAAAATTAAAATTAGTCGTATTCAATTTGGAGACTTTTTAGGAGAGCTTTTTTTATTTTTAATAAATTTAAAGTTAATAAGATTCAAAGTCTTGCCGGTCTACAAAAAGTATTTTTATTATATTTTTTAAAAAATTTTTATTATATTTTAATTGATTAATTTTTATATTTTTAATCTCATACCCGTATTAAATTTATCTTTTATTAGTACCAAAATATTACTAGTTAACCGGAACAAAGAACATGGTGGACGGATATAAATATATAATAATAAAAATGAAAGTAAATTGACTTTGATGATCAGTCTTTTCGCTTTCTGAAGACTTGTTAATTCTTTTTATCATTAATAATTACTTAAATATCTCACAAGTTATAGTGAGACGAGTATGTCTCACACTGATCAGATAATCTTCTGTTTTTTTCCTTTGTCGCAGAATACCAGGGTGGTGGAACTATTAAATAAATATATGCGTTAGAAAAGATTGAGAACAGATCAAGATGTAAATCGATCGAGACACTTTTCTTGTGGGGTCAACGCAATCAACGGATTTTATAGACGCAGAAATTATTGAGAAGGGGAGTAAAATAAATGATGTAGACATATGCAAACGGTCCAAGAAACAAGCAAGGAGTTAGCCGTGCAGTTCATTCGTTGAAGCTGGGGGTGTTATTATCGACAAAACTTGGAGGGAGACGTATATCTTCCCAAAGAGAGCATAAGTCCTACTCCTTGAATATTTGCTCTTAGAGGTCACTTAACAGAAAAGAGGGTTCAGACCTGGGTTACCCCAAAACCATGCCGAAGTCATAAATGGCGGCCGGGAGCAAAAGAAAATTCTTGTCACTGTTGAGATGGATGTGTAGCATAAGCCAACATTCTTGTTATTTTGAATGCCTAACACCAACTATGGATATGGGATATGCGGTTGCCGAATCTCCATATCATTTCTTCCCTATCCTCACCTAGAACACTTGAAAAGAATTGACTGCAACAACTTCCCTGCCGATATGTCTTCAAGAGAGTCCTATACTCATCGATGATCTTCATCCCATAAGTGAAGGGTGCATGTGAATTTCTGCCCATCTCATGAGATGATAACAAACAGGGGCATGTATATACATTATATATGTACATGCAGATAAAGCTGACAAGTCGGCAGAGATCTAAACAATTGGAAGGCCATGACTCGAATAATTGACAAGATTGAACCAATCAATCTTCCTAACAGCCAACTACATTGTAGGGACATCATTGAGACTCATAAATGCCCGGTTTTTCTTCTGCTAGCATATCTAGATTCATATACTGATATTGTTCAGTGTTCACTCCTCGAGCCTCTATAAATACCCCCTTGCACGTACAAGCCATTTCATCCATTACCCAACAAGAAGTAGCATCTAAGCATGGCTTCCAAGGCTCTTCTTATCATGGGTCTCCTCCTTGCTCTGTTTCTGGTCATCTGCTCAGAGGTGGCAGCTAGAGACCTCGCCGAAGTGGTTAATGGTACGTAAAAATTAAACATGGTCATGTATTTAACCTTGTGTGCCATTAACAATAATTATGTTCTTATTAATTGTATCTCTACATAACATGGGCATGCAGAGAAAGAGCAAGAGGCTGCTCACGTTGAGGATGCCAAGTACGGTGGGTACCCAGGTGGTGGCTACGGTGGCTACGGTGGCCGCGGCGGATACGGTGGCTACGGTGGCCGCGGCGGATACGGTGGCCGCGGCGGATACGGTGGCCGCGGCGGCTACGGTGGCTACGGTGGCCGTGGCGGATACGGTGGCTACGGTGGCCGTGGTGGATATGGCGGTGGTTGCAGACACGGCTCCTGCTACGGCCGGTGCTGCTCGTATGCTGGCGAGGCAGAAGAATTGGAAGCCGAGGCCCAGAGTCACAATTAAAGGTGTCGGTGCTAGAGACTAAGCGCTGCACTTGAGCGCGTGTACTAGTAGATATGGTCATGTCGAATAAAGTGTCAAAGGCATCTTCGTGGGATGTAGCTAGCGTGTAATATCATGCGAAACTGAGTTTCTGTCAGCTTTGTGGTCTCCATTATCCTTCTAGTCTTCTTGTATCAAAGGGCTTTGAGGGTGAATATAAAACACTACTCTTTATTATAAAAGGCTGTCGGGCTTATTTATACATTCAGAGTGCCGTGATCACCATTCGAGCTGAATTAATAGTCAATTTAAATTATTTGTCTTTAAAAGAAATTGAATTAATTAATGAAACTATACATAACCTATATAATTTTTAATTCAAACAGGATTTGGTTACCTTTAAAATATTTAAATTTTCAAATCAAATAGTAAATGTAAAACATAAACTTTATAAACGCCCACGTTAAAAAAAATTTAAAAAAATGGTTTGACCAAGAATTGTGTACGTCCCGTGGATGCACATGGGGACGCAGTCATGACCATTGATAATCGTGGGCCATGTATACGTCATTGGGCGGCCCACGCAATAGCCAGCCAAATCTATAGTGTATTCTGGCACATCGCTTGGAAAGTGTATTTTTCCAAAAAAACAATCACTCTAAGTAGTGTTATAACATGTAATACAATTGCACCAAAAATATTTGGATGAATTAATGGGTAAGTACTTTCACAGCCAGCTAGGTTTGGCCGGGCTGAATCTACAGTAAGAAGTTAAGAGGGACACTAGCTAAAAACTTTTCCCTCGTAATTGCAGGTAATATATGCTACTCTATCCAGAACAGCAGAATAATAGAACAGGAAGAACGCATAGATATTCATTCCAGCATAACTTACATAGCTATCAAATTAATAACAAGTATGCTAAATCAATATATAAGGAGATTTTTTATAGCCAAATATGCAGGGAGATAACTCTCATTTTGCAAATTTTCTGTTAAATATTTTTTTCACAGGATTTTTTTTTACCTGTGCCAGTGATCAATTGACAAAATTTCCATCTGTAGATAGCAAAATAATTTGGCGACACAAAACGGAGGTCCAGCCAGGCATTGTTATGCAATAACAAAGATGCAACAACTTTTGCTATTCAGATAAAATATTTATAGAATACCTTTCATTTCACAAATCGATAGCTCCACAAAATGTGTCTGCGACAATAAACTTGAAAAAATTCCAAAGCTTGATGACAACCAAGTGCATGGAGAGACGGAACTAGGCCAGATATTTGAACACGTTAGGATTATCACCATTCCTGGCTAGATAACCCTGGTAATTAGATCTTCAATCCTCTTCTTAATGAGCTTGAAATCAAGCTTGAACATTGGGCTAAGCTGCTCCACACACTTCAACACCAATAGTTGATGATTAAGCACCTTGCGGCTCTTCATTATTAGAACAATGCCAATGGAATATCTCCGAACATTGTTAACATCCTCCATCACTTTCTTCTTCTCGTCCATTGGAGGGAGAGAGATCTTGATTCGTACATAGGATGATGATACGTCTTTGTTTAGAGTTTTGCACTTGGCGGATGAGAGTGAATGGAGCTACCTATTCACATCATCTTCGGTCAAGTCATGGCAATCTCTGAGAAGTTCAACCGATCACAAGAGTTGAACAGCATCAATACGCAGGCCTGGTAAGTAGTCACCACCAATTCCATCAGCTTCTTCTCAAAGTTACCAACAATGTGGCATGAACCCATGGAATATATCCATGACAGCCTCCTATTCTTGGTATTTGCTTGATAGAACTCCTTGAAAACCTCCACACATTTAACGATTTGCTAGGGAAGCTTCACATCATGTGATTTGTAGCTCGGCCAAAATCCAATCGTGAGCACTGTGACATTGTAGTCAATCCGTGCCATTCTAACCTTAGGATAATTAGCATTTAGATACCCCTCGAAGAAGGCCTGCTGCCAATGCCATGTCTGTAATCATGCCCTCCATTTTGGACGTGAATTGCCCACCACATTGCTTTTTAAGCTTTAGTATAATGCTCCTCTCATGTTCATCACTCGCACTTTTATCTGAGAGCAAACGCCAGGCAAGCCTCTTCATATAAAACTCGCCAGAGAGGTCTTTCACTTATGTAGGCGAGCACTGTGACAACCTTGTCAAGTGTCTCTTCAAGGGCTCATGGCTCAACGGTTCAACCCACCCTTCATGAGAACCTTGTCGCGGAAATCGGAGAGCAGCTCTGCACTAGAGCTCCCGACCACACTCTTGTTGCCGAAAACCTCGAAGGCTTCATGGATGGCATTGTGAAAGAGCGAGTAATTGTTGAAGCAGCCACCCACACTCACATATGCCAAAGTACTTGTACCAACAAAATTATGTTCGTGTAAGCCAGCCATATTCTCTCTTTTCTGACTACTGCTCGCAGCATCCTCTGCTTGTTTCACCAGTGCCATGCCCACAGCGATAACATGTTGTTTAAAGATTTGGGCAATAAGATAAAGGGTCTGTGACTACACCATAGAAAACACACCAGTGGGAAAACAATCTATCACATGAATTTTCGGTGACAAATTTAGCCGCTAAACTGACACAGATATTTAGTGGTTAATAATTTAATCATTGACTAGTCACTCAATATTGGCACAGGGGGGCATGCAATCTGAAACCCATTGAACTGCCACTAAAACTTAGGTGACTACACAAAATAGTCACTTAAGTGTCACCGAATATTGGTGATAGTTTTGCTAACTAATATTTTCTGTGGCAAGTTGGTTAACCAAAATTTCGGTGACTAAATTAAATAGTTACTATCGGTAACAGTTATACGACACCAATATTTTCGGTGTCTAGTTGGTGATTAAGGAGTGGTCACCAAAATTTGGTGATAGAATTTCAAATTAAGGCAAATGAAGGAGGGGGGACCGCCATTTGCCGTCGCCACCACATACCCCTCCCTGCCCCTTATCTCAAGACGACGTTCGCCTTCCCGGAATGTCCCGACAGCTGCTGGCTCGTCCCTGTCAGTCCCCTCTCCCTCATCACGTCAATGCTAGCTCCTTTGTTATAGCTTAATGGTTGTGGAAAATTTTGATTGATAAATGGTTGATGGTGGTTTGAGAAAACTTTTGATTTTCAAATTTTCTAAGAATTAGATGAAAATTGTTGAGATTGGAAATGATTTATTAGATTTAAATATATATTGTAAAATTGTATGTGTTAAATTTGAAAATTACATGATTTGAAAATTGTGTATGTTATAATTGTTTTTACAAATTTGTTGTAAATTTGCTGAAAAATAAATTAATTAATTGAGGAAATCAATTTGGAAATTGAAGATGGAAAGTGATTAAAATTAATTTTGTGGATAATTGATTTTAGGGTTTAGGGTGTGTTAATGTTGACAATTAATTTTTTGTGAAAATTGCCGTATTTCAATTTAGGGTTTAGGATTAAGGTGACATTTTTTGGGAATAATTGAATAATTAATCAAGTGAATAATAATTGAATAATTGAATAATCAATTGCTCTACAGGCGGTTCATTCTTGCAAGGTCATCAACCTTGTCGTTCTTTAGCAAGGCAAGACATCCCGAGCGCTCCTTCTCAATTAGCCAATTTTCATGTGCAGAGAGCCACCTGCTCCTTACTTCCTCCAATAGCTTTGTCTCGCCGCTCGAATGCAAATAATGGGCAACCTGTTCCTTCTCTCGTCTAAACACTCCTCGGCCTTCAGCATGTAATCTGGGCAGGAGTCCTCCACAATCCAAACCGAAGCCTCAAGAGTAGGAGTCCCGGGAATCTTGAAGCATCCCATCTTCAAAACCATGCACGTAGTGCAATCGCCCCCTCGTACCCCAGCCTCGACAAACATGCCCAGCACGTTCTTAACTGGAGAACGATCGAATCCACGATTCGAGACCATGCAACTTCATGAATCGGTTCAAGTTGATTGTTAGGAACTACGTAACGATCCAGGTAATGGAAGTAACGATACAGACATCGGTGAAGAGTGTGATTTTGCCACCTCCTGACAAGTTCGGCCAACATGACCTCGTCGTGCACCTTTCTCAGGGAAGGCAGTACCGTCTTGAATGTGTAGTGGCGCAAGAGTCCGTCGTACCTGTCATACAACTGCTGCCGGTAATTGTGGGGTTGATTTTGTGTGCTCAGATTGTAGGCTTTTGTGTGCTCAGATTGTAGGCTTTTGTGTAGAGCTGAATACTTGTTCCCTGGTGTCACGGGCCTGATTCAAGGACCCAAATTTTCGCCCTAAAACCAGTCCGTGTGGCGTATTCTCAACCAGAGAACACCAGCCTAACACCAACAATGTAGCTTTGAAGAGACTACGGAAGCCTGCACGCCAACACCAAACTGTGTTCGGCCAACCTCAACACCCCGAGGTTGCTGCCTTCAACCCTTCGCTCGATCACCGTGTATCTAGCACCGCACCAAACACCGACACAGTATTTCTGGCTACCGACACGCCTTGCCGATAGGCTGTTCCAGAAGTCAAACAGCACCACACGCTGCACTGCCCGATCGCCCAACCAGCAACACGCGTATTGGGTTCGTGCCGTCTGCCCTTGCTCGTCTCAGCACCAGTTCCACACAACTGGCTGCCTTGTAAACTTCGACCGTGACCTAGGATACAGAAGTTCCCTGTCTATAACGCCAGCCAACAAGCAAAACACAGATTACGGGAAAACACTTCCCAACCTTATATCATTCACTCGATCATAAGGATTTTACAAGCACTCGAACTCTCCTCTCAAGCACCTGCTCGGCTTGTGGACAGCCCCCACAGCCTCGCCCCAATGTACCCACAAATACAATGGCGCACAAGAATTACTCCCCGAGTAACTCTATCCCGATTGCCAACACAAGCAACCTAACAACGTGTACCTGGTTTCCAGCAAGCCGATGAAGTTCCAGCGCTCACCACGAACACCGGCTGCAGCAACTCCACGCTTCTTTCTCACCAGCCGCACCCCGCTGCTTTCCTCACAAAGGAAGACGACTGGAATCTCAGGAACTCTCCTCCTCACCGGACTCGATTCCACTCTTGATCCACTCCCACGTCTCTCCTTTGGATCTGGCCTGATTACTCCTGAATCACACGACCTTCTTTTTCCAGCATAACCCCATGCATATAAGTACGCCCTTCTGATTTCAGATAACACCGGATCCTTGCATCCTCATCCACAATGATCTGCAATATCCACCGTATCCAGCAACCTAGCAGCACACCACGTCCAGGTTCTTCCCAACGGCCTTGTGGTTATCTTCAGAAGTCTGTTGCAGCCTCCACGTCTGGATATGGATCATATCTTCCACCAAGATACACCCCCAGCATGAAGCTTTATCACAAACCCCTTGGCTGCACCGCTGGTCATCCCGTCTCGCCCGCCGCTCGACCCCAGCAACGTCCAGACATGGTCCAACCTCCCTCAGCAATCCACCGAACATATGGTGGCAAAGGTCCACCAACAACACCCAGCACCAGACCTGCCGCTCGTGCATGCCCATGCACTGCCGTGCGCACCAGCACCCGCTCGCGCGCACGCCTGCGCGCACACCCGCGCGCACCCGCTCGCGCGATCGCACCATGCGCGCCATCGCGCGCCCACGGCAACCACGCAGCGTGCGCCCGCACGCCCCTGCGCAGCAGCGCGCCTGTCGCCACTCGCGCGCACACCAGCGCGCACGACCTCGCGCTCGCCCGCTACAGTGCTCGGTACTGCTTTCCAACACAGTTCCGCTATTTTGCTCGGTACTAGTGGCTGCTTGGCATTCTGTGCTGCGTACTCGGCTCGTAGGCTGCTCGGTCCACGGTTGCAACCACAACCTCAATCTGCCGACCCAAACACCGATCAGCAGCCACTTGAGGTTTCTCGACCGGACTCGGCCACATGCTCGATACACCAAATACCGACCCATGTGCCGACACCACTGCTGTAACCCGACGCCATGCTCCATCGCCATGCTCGGTTACTCGGCAGCCTCGTGCACCTACGGTTTGTAACCTGCAACTCAACACGGGTTAGCCTCGGCATGTTGTTTCCACCACTCGGATAGCTACCGCTACCCCCTCATGGACGATGGGAACCTAGGGCTGGTGTGTGCGCGAGTGGCGACAGAGCACGCCGCTGCGCGGGTGCACGGGCGCGCGAGCGCTCGGGCGCAAGCAAACGCGCGATGGCGCGCGGCGGACGATCGCGCGAGCGGCCGCGCGCGAGTGTGCTCGTAGGCGCGCGCGCGAGCGGGTGCTGGTGCGCGTGGCGGTGCATGGGCATGCACGAGCGGCAGGTCTGTTGTTGGGCGTTGTTGGTGGACCTTTGCCACCATATGTTCAGTGGATTGCTGAGGGAGGTTGGACCATGTCTGGACGTTGCTGGGGTCGAGCCGGTGGGCGAGAAGGGATGACCAGCGGTGCAGCCAAGGGGGTTTGTGATAAAGCTTTATGCTGGGGGTGTATCTTGGTGGAAGATATGATCCATCTCCAGACATGGAGGCTGCAACAGACTTCTGAAGATAACCACAAGGCCGTTGGGAAGAACCTGGACGCGGTGTGCTGCTAGGGTTGCTGGATACGGTGGATATTGCAGATCATTGTGGATGAGGATGCAAGGATCCGGTGTTATCTGAAATCAGAAGGGCGTACTTATATGCATGGGTTTATGCTGGAAAAAGAAGGTCGTGTGATTCAGGAGTAATCAGGCCAGATCCAAAGGACAGACGTGGGAGTGGATCAAGAGTGGAATCAAGTCCGGTGAGGAGGAGAGTTCCTGAGATCCCAGTCGTCTTCCTTTGTGAGAAAACAACGTGGTGCGGCTGGTGAGAAAGAAGCGTGGAGTTGCTACAGCCGGTGTTCGTGGTGAGCGCTGGAATTCCATTGGCTTGCTGGAAACCAGGTACACGTTGTTAGGTTGCTTGTGTTGGCAATCGGGATAGAGTTACTCGGGGAGTAATTCTTGTGCGCCATTATATTTGTGGGTACATTGGGGCGAGGCTGTGGGGGCTGTCCACAAGCCGAGCAAGTGCTTGAGAGGAGAGTTCGAGTGCTTGTAAAATCCTTATGATCGAGTGAATGATATAAGGTAGGGAAGTGTTTTCCCGTAATCTGTGTTTTGCTTGTTGGCTGGCGTTATAGACAGGGAACTTGTGTATCCTTGGTCACGGTCAAAGTTTACAAGGCAGCTAGATGTGGGAACTGGTGCTGAGACGAGCAAGGGCAGACGGCACGAACCCAATACGCGTGTTGCAGATTGGGCGATCGGGCAGTGCTGCGTGTGGTGCTGTTTGACTTCTGGAACAGCCTATCGACAAGGCGTGTCGGTAGCCAGAAGTGTTGTGTCGGTGTTTGGTGCGGTGCAGACACTCTGTGATCGAGCGAAGGGTTGAAGGCAGCAACCTCGGGGTGTTGAGGTTGGCCGAACACAGGTTGGTGTTGGCGTGCAGGCTTCCGTAGTCTCTTCAAAGCTGCATTCTTGGTGTTAGGCTGGTGTTCTCGGGTCGAGAATACGCCGCGCGGACTGGTTAGGATCGGAAAATTTTGGGTCCTTGAGTCTGCATACTTGTTCCCTGGCTTGATTCGGATTTGATGCTTCCCCTCGGGAATCTCTTTGACATTCGATATTCCAACTTTGATGGACATCAACCCGAATGTCTTCACGGCCCCAAATCAAAAATTTCCGTCGGGGAAATCAAATCGGAAAGAAGGTTGTAGGAAAGAAAAAAAGGGGGAGAGAGCAAATGGTTGTAAGGATGTGCACAAAGAAGCGGCTCGGGAAAATTTATAGATGTACGTACGTCGATGTTGAGCGTAACTAAAGCAGTTTTCTAAGAGAACTTGAACTCGTTTTTCTGTAAAAAAAAAAAGTAAAACAATTGCTTGATACTATATTACTGTGTTTGAACTTTGCATCAAGTTACCTCCAAAGTTAAAATGTCAAACTAAGACCTCTCCCAGTACACGAGTTTTATTCAAAATTAATTATTTTATTTATTTCTATTTATTTATTTAGTTAGTTACCAAGATCTCCCAGTACATCAGTGTTTTATAAGTATTTTCCATATTTTATTTACATTTTTATTAAATTTAGAAAAATTTTAGAGACTAAAGCTATAAAAATTGTTAGATTACATAAATAGAGTAGGATTAGATTCTAAATAATCTTAATCTTTTATTTATTATAATAACTCTCTCAATTCCTCGGCTTCTTTCTTTTCACTTGTATGTAATTTGTTTCTTGAATTGAGAGAATTTTAGAGGCCAAGGTTATATACCGTTAAATTATATTAGCAGCTTAGATTAGACTTTAAATAATCTTAGTCTTCAATTTAATCTAATATTCACTCCTTTTCTCCCTCAGCTCTTTTGCCTCTTTATCTCCTGGGCCAATTTCATTATATTTATAATAGCAAATTTATGTTTCTAATTATATTTAAATTCAATTTCTAATTACAAATTTACTATTTTTATCTACCATAGCTCCAATAGTAATTTTTAAAGATTTTTAACCTATTATCTGATTTATTATCCCAATTTATTTGATTTACATACTAATATAATGTATTTTAGTAGAACTATATTTATTTAAATTTTAAAAATTAAATATCTTGAAAAAAATTAATTCTCATAATCTGTGCAATGTGCGTGTAACGTGCTAGTTAAATAGATAAATCCACCCCCTTTATATTGAAAAAAATAGTTAATATCAATGATTTATAGACAAATCAACTCTTGTTATGTTTCATTCTTTCTTGTGTTGTGGCTAATTCTGGCCCCATAGGCTTATGACCTCATTAATAATTAATTAATCTAAAATTATCATTAGTATTGTTATTATTATTTATTTATTTATTAGAAAAAACTTCCAAATATAATTTTACCCTAATCAAAAATTCTTTAGAAATTGGTAAATTTTACTTGTAAACTTATAATCATATTATTCTAATTAAATTTTATTACTTAATAATATGTATTTAATTATTGTCACGAAAAATTTAAAGCATAATTTTATCCAAATTAAAAATCTTAGAAATTGATAAATTCTATTCAAATATTAATATTTTACTAAAATCAATATCTTTTACTAGTTAATACCTTTTTAATGAAGATTATTTTTTATTTTAAATATAAAACATTAGCTATTTTGATATTCTTATATAATCATTGTAGTCTAAAAACAGATGAGAGCTCGAACCTGATGTGGCCGGCTTAGCTCGTATGAGCGCAGCAGCTCCACTTGAGAATGGGGCAAAAATCCATGTCCAAGCTTAATGAGTTTAGTTTATTATTGTTAAGCCATAAAAATCTGATCTCCATGGCCTATTTGCCGAAGCCCATAAATCTTTTTGGAAAAAAAACTATTAAGATTGGTGTATCTTGCCCTGTATTTAATACAAAATTCCCTTCTGATCTTTATCACTATCTTGGAGACTTTTTATACCTTGGCTCTATTATATTTCTGTATCTTTATCACTATTCTCGTAGGAGTTTCATTATTTTAAGAATATATATAATAAATAATAATAATAATAATGTGAACTTTCATTTTGGACGAGAGTCGTCCCATTGTCAACCTTGTAAAAATTTGATTATAACTCTAGAAGATTAAACACATTTAATGCAATTATTGAAGCTTAAACACTTTTAATTTGAATCAAGTATAAAATGATATATTAATTATTTACCTTAGATTACGTCGCAGAAAATATACTGCAGTCTAAGGAATATTATAGATTAAAAATCAATATTGTCCACACATTGAGTCATAAGATCATGAGAATTGTCAATCAATCAGGTATATTTATGAACAGTGAAGAGGTAGTTAATGACTGTTTAATAAATGGTAGTATTTTTTAAGCAAACGATAATTTTTCATAAATATAATATTAATAATATAAACTTCAATTTGAAAAGAGTCTTACTTCAAATAGAACTGTAGACGCTTTATAACGCTGCCGTTAGCTCAAATGTCGGTTTTACTTACACAAGCCGAGCTGAACCGAAAGATTTAGCAGCAAATATGTCGAGCTTAGCTCGGACAAAAAATGGTTTGAGAGTAGATCAGCCTTAGGTGTATTATTATATTAATTCGATTTTTTTTACCCAAGCATGTTAATTGCAAACTTATGGCACATAGCTATCATGCATGACCACAAACTTCAACCCACGAGTCTGACCTTCCAAAACCCGGATTGTTCAAGAACAACTTGGCTTCCTTAAATTGGCGTGGCCTACCCGGCTTGATTTGCAAATTGCAGCGATTCAATTTTCACGTGGCTTAGAAAACAAATCAATCCACGTGGTGGGTCTGAACAAGGGCAAGCATTTCTAGTAATAAGCATCATCACCAGGGCCAGTTGATTACGACAACATATTAATCGGACAGCCGGACCCATCGCTGTTCGAACTTTGGTCAACCAAGGCGGACCGCGTACATGTTTCTCCTTTCTCCACGTACGCGATGGTCCCTCTATTAATTGCCCAACAAACCCATCACCAAGCATAGTCTAATTCAAACCAACTCAGTTAAACACTTCTTAATCCTCCCATTATCTTAAGTTAATTATACCAATGCAGTTGGAGCGCACGATTTTTTTGCTTTTTTACTCTGTTTAATAAACTTGTCTAATCATTCCGAGTCACCGGTTACAAGTAAGCCATCAAAATCCAAACCAATTTTCATTTTAAAGCAAATATGAACCTTTCACTGCTTGGAAAATACTCTTAAAACGTTGCACGTGAACAACGTGAACTACTACCACTAATTCTTAGTTATTGGTTAGTGGTTATTGTGATTATATATGAAAAGCTCATACAAACAGTAGTGCCATATTATTTAATTAAGCAAAAATGGTTATATTGATTGGTCATGTATAATTGGAAGGTTGCACTTTGCAAGAGCTCTTGTTAGAGTTGGCATCCTACATGGGCTACCGCCTTTCTATATGCAACTCTATATAATTGATGATGAGATATATATATATATATATCCTTCGTAGAATCTGCTTCTATCTATCTATTGCGTCTATCTATCTATCATCCCTGTCTTGTCTTGTCCAAGGAAGATTGGTGAAAAAGCAGAAGACAAGGGAGAGGTGAGGTTGTCTGGGCAAGGGAGGCCATGGAGGAGATGAAGTCCAGATTCAAAAGGATATGTGTCTTCTGTGGCAGCAGCCCCGGGAAGAAGAGTAGCTACCAAGAAGCTGCTGTGCAGTTGGGAAATGAGTTGGTAGAAGATACAATCCGTCCTCTTCGTAGTTTTATTCTTGTGTTTGTTTCTTGTCTGGATTAGTACTGTTGATTTAAACATCTAACCTATTTGAATTATTTGTAGAAGAAAAAAGTTCTTCTCTATCTCGGTACTAGCTACCAGAAGGATATATCGTATTTTGGGCTTTGTGGGTCGGAAAGGACATCTTTTGTATCAGAAGACAACGTAGATTTTGTTTGTGATACCCGTTTCAACTTGATGCTTGTCTTTCACTTTGCACTTGTTTTTTATCCTGATACTGATTACAGATTTTTAATGGCTAGCTGGATGTTATGTATTAGATATATCATGATAGTTATTGTGATTAGGACTTGGAATCGCTTTGAAAGCTCGTATGGTACTTGGTAGTTCTGGTCAAATTTGGCGTGAAAGATTGCAAGCTGTTATTGGCTGTTCTTATGGACTGCTTTCTTTGCATGATCTTAGTCCATGAAACAAACTTACTCGGAAAAAAGAGTTCATGCTTTTCCCTAGGGAGCAGACGTGCTTATCATATATCATGACCCATGAGCATGTTTCCTTCTTGGGCTAATCACCCGAGGCCAAAAGATAACTCTCTTCATGTTTTCCCTCCAAAGCTTTGGCCTTCAAGAGTTAGAACTGCATAGAATTTATAACATTCACTTAAATTGGACTTGTCGATGTGCATAAATATTAGCAGTACTTGTGATAGAATATTAAGATTTGGTTTGTTTCAATGTGGTGGAAGGTGGAGCGAAGGATTGATCTTGTCTATGGTGGTGGAAGCGTGGGACTAATGGGCCTCGTTTCTCAGGCGGTTCATGATGGAGGTCGCCATGTCTTAGGGTCTGCTCTCTCACTCTCACTCTGTCATTCCCTCTATCTTTGAGCTTGTCCCATAATGGTGCTGCATGGAAGATTGGAAGGCGCCATCATTGAATGCTTTTCATGACATGATGCTGCTTGACGAGAAGGGGTTTTTTCCTGCCATGGGCATATATTTTTTGTTCTCAAAACTTGTGACTTACTTATAGATTAGTATTCCATAGTTTCAATTTTGTATTTTTCTTTACAAAAGCTACTTTGAAGAAGATGTGAAAAACAGCTATTTACTCCAGTCCGGGGATTGGATGTACTACTTTAATCATTCTATGTACCCTGATGATTTTATTTCTGACTTTTGCAGCGTCATTCCGAGGACTCTTATGCCGAGAGAGGTAGGGAACTAAATCCTTCCATATAGTAGGCATGCATGGTGATATGAGAGGTTTTAATGAGTGGGGTTTCGATTCTCTAAATAGACAGCTCTGTATAGCTGGAGTTGATCGATTCAAGATAACTAGTGTGCTCATGAGTTTTCTTTAGCTGGGCCTTCTTGTTCCTTCTTTTTTCCACTCCTTCCTATCTCCATAATGTTCATAATAATTGTGAGAAGCCTGTGGAAGCTGCATCTTTAATTTTCTAGTTTTGCGGTCCTAAAAAATTAGAGAGAAGATAGCCTGTGGAAATATGAACGAGAGTTTTGTCTGGTGGTTCTTGTGTTTGTGTGAAAAATAAGGTCCCATTTCCCTTCCTTTCCAAAAGGTGGCCTTGCATATATGGAGTGGAAAGAGCATATCAAAAAGCTGAAATTGTGGTGTAATGAAATATGTGTACGCTTGTTTATATTGGATGAAATGACAGATAACCGGAGAGCCTGTTGGTGAGGTGAGGGCTGTTTCTGACATGCACCAAAGGAAAGCTGAAATGTCCCGGATGGCAGATGCATTCATAGCTCTACCTGGTACTTTATAACACTAGAAATTGCTGTCTCCAAATCATGCATCTCTTTCTGTATTTTAACCAATTGGTTATAGGTGGGTATGGAACACTTGAAGAACTGCTGGAAGTTATCACCTGGGCACAGCTTGGTATCCACAAGAAACCGGTAAAAATCTTGCCTCGACCATATTATTATTCATTTATCGTGTTGGATGCGTTTCATACTACTGGCTTGGCTGCTAGTTATTTAAAAGACTCAAAAGTTAGTTGGATAATTGAGGACTAATAATTCTCCACAGATTCGGATAATGTCTTTTAGGGCAATCTTTAGAATTGGTCTTTTTATGTTCTAGTTGTTGGCTGCTTCGTTGAATAGAGTTGATGATCAAGTTGATACGTCTTTGATATAGAGTATCTGCTTTAATGATCTCAAACCAGAGAAGATGCATATATAATGGATGGCATAGTGCCCCATGTTACACCACAGCATATTAATTTGTTTGTGCTTCCATTAAAAAAGGCATATTAGTTTTCGGGATGGGCTTAAATAATCACTAGTGTGTGACATAGTTTGTGCCACGCTTTGCCTGTCCAATTGCAACACGATGTTATCTTAAGCTTGGGGATTTGTTTAATCTCTGAAGAAATTGGAAGGAAGGTACCAATAATGGCAGTGTCAATGCAAAGGCCACACCTTTTAGCCATTTCATATCTACCATTAAGTGTCCAAGCTAAATATGACTCATGCACACCAACATATATATATATATATATATAGAAGTTTGATGAATTTTTTCTATCAAACGTGACAAGTAGTGTTCTTCGAGAATGATTCCTTGCAACTGGGAAAAAGGTGCTGCATTCCAATCTTGAAAAAGGGGAACACCAAAGTCTAGTGATGTGTTGTTGCCTTTGCTATCTATCTTTTTGAGTAATGGGAATTAAAGAAAGAAGTTGTGTAAGGAAGCATGTTTCAAGTTTAAGTCAGTCAACTCTTGCCTTTAGAAGATGAAAGTGGCAGAGTGGTTGATAGATAACACATATCTGATTGATTGCTTTTTGGCAGGTGGGACTTTTGAATGTGGATGGTTATTATAATTCCTTGCTCTCTTTCATAGACAAGGCAGTGGATGAAGGATTTATATCATCCTCTGCTCGTCGTATTATAATATCCGCCCCAACAGCCAAGGACTTGGTTAGACAGCTTGAGGTAAACTCCTGATCATACATTTATAATTCTTAACTTCTCTTCTAAGGCTGATCAATAAAACTTCACATGGGTCATTCTCTGTGACAACTTCTATAACAACTTGCGTCGTTGTACGGCCTAATCGTCAACTCGGATGTATTTATAAGACGACTAATTAAGCATTTTTTAAGGGAGCTGTTTGGAGTTATCCTTGTATCATTTATTTCATACGAGCAAGTCATGAGGCTGATAATCAGGACAGCCAGGTCCACATAAGATTAGTGACAGAGTGACGTAGAAGTGAAAGACCTAGCTCGGAAAAACTTATTAAAATTGCGCAATAATATCTCTTTGCCCAGTACTTAATTAACTTTTCTTGGTCATTACAGAACATTGAATACAATGTTTGAAAAGAGCAATGTTTTAAATATAGTCCCCATACACGTGTGCAGGAATATGCTCCAGAGTATGACGAGATCACATCCAAGCTGATATGGGAAGTGGGCCAGATGAGCTATGTGACAGAAGCTACAGAAGTTACCACTTAGTGTGGACGTGAATCAATTGAAAGTAGTACTGTTTTTTGGCTCAACATATAACGTACATAGAATGTGATGATATTTTGCTTCCAAGTACACACGAAAAGGGGAAGCCATTCATGCCTTGTCACCTTGTCATTTCTTATATATGGTTTTGAATTTTTTTGGCAGGGGGGATGCAGTTGTAATCGGTCAAATTACGACGAGCCCATGGCTATATTAATTTTGAGGTTGATATTGGGGAATGCTTGCAATGGTTTGGAAGAAATCTTATGATTGAGTGAAGTGTGGTTTTATTTATCGATGATTGGCTTTGATTGTCCTGTCCATATAAAAGAACTAGCACAAAGTGATTTAATAAAAGCGAGAATCGATTGAAAAAAATCTATGTATAAAAATAAATTATCCAACTCGTTTTTTTGTTAGAAAAAATAGTATCAATCAATCAATTGCTCTCCAGTTGAAGAGGTCCGTTAGTGAAGCATGATCGGTTATGTAGCTGTTGCAATGCCGGCCCACTTTACAAGTCACGAAGAGACTGTTCGATATATGCACTAACGGGCTTACAAATTTAACGTTCACACATACAAATATTTACTTGCATGGGCCAGATAGGCATGAAAATAACCATTTGTGTTGCCCATGGGCATCATAAATAGACCGTACAATGTGCTCCTCTCCGACGCCACAAATCAGTGAATCACAATTTTTATGTTCGATTTTGGTAAGCGAATCAGTGTTTCTATCTGAAAATTTGCCACTCATCTATGTGTCCTCTCATTTCAACTCCCGAGCAAGATTCTTGCTTGGGCCAAATTTCTCATTTTTGAGGCAGATTCTGGAAAGCAAGCATTGCCTGACGATTGATGAATGTGAACAATGGCGTCAAGAAGGGAGGAGAGCTAATCAAAACTTTGACTCACCTTCTAGGACCCCAATAAAATAATATTTTTATTATTGTGAACGCCGTTTCTTGATCCTTGACCATTGAATGAAGAAAAGGTGATGTGTTACTCTTATATTATGTATAAAAAAGAAGGAAAATTTTTAAAGAATTGTTTCAATCCACATGCTACAAATATATATGTCATGAAAACAAAGCAGGTGACAGATGGGATGAATACACGGTTGTAAAAATCGACAAGTGAAATTAGCCGATTTAAATCGGAACAGAAGGATTCTGGTTTAAATATATATATAAATCGATTATGATAAAAATTGATTCGCAAATTAGCTTATTTGAGCCGATTCCACTTGATTTGAGCTCGTATGTGAATCGGCCAATTTGGGAGGGCGACTAGGGAAAGACAGGTGGCTAGGGTGAGTGGCGAGGGTGGGGACAGGGTGAGAGGGGGAGGGGGGGGGCGGGGGCGGCAAGGCCGATTCAGGGGGTGACAGGGGGTGTTAGGTAGGGCGGCGACGGTTGGGGGCAGGGAGGGCAGGGCTGGTTTGGGACGGTGAGCGGTGACAGGAGAGGGGGGGGAGGGATGGCGATAAAGGGGGACGGGACAGGGTAATGAGGGCGAAGACAATGGGAGGAGCAAGCAGAGAATAAAAAAAATAGTCGATGGTATTCTTATAATTAAAAATTTACTCGACTCCGACTAGAGTAAAAATAATAACTAACTTTAAATAATTTAAAAAAATAATAATAAAATATTGTAAAATATAATACATACTATAATATTAAAATAATATATTTTATAATAATAACTCATCGATTTTGACCGATTCAAATAAAAAGATTTTTATTTGATTTATTATGAATAAGTCCTATTCAATGATTCCTTTCCGATCCGATTCAACGTCTAATTATTATTTTTGTAACTATAGATGAAGATAATTAAATATAAAATTCTTTTACAAGCGGGACGTTTTCTTTTCATGAATTGTTTTTTTCTTTTTTATCAACAAGCCAAAATGAATGGTTGAGTCAACAATAACGGAAACAGGAGTTGATTGAAACGTTTAAACGTCTTTTTTTCACTTACTTAACTATGAGGAAAAAAATACTAAAGTAAATTCAATGGGGGTACAAAATACTTGTATAAATGTTTGCAGTTGATCAAGTGATATTCAAAGCATTTATTTGTAGCCAAGTTTGAGTGATAGATATTATTTACAAGCCAATAACAAATAGTAGAGTTGACACAAATCAATAAAAGCTTGTCTCACTAAATGCTCTACCAAATATTTTATAAAGATCATCAAATCAAATCAAATGGTAGTAATACAGCAAATGTTATTTTCAAAGCAATTAATTAACTTGAATTGACATTCAGATGTAAAAAAAAATGAAACTAGCTTTTTTAATTGCTCGTTACTTGTTAGGCAGAAAGACAACAGCTACAAGAAAATAATACATAGTCTATAATAAATTTGTCACAAAAACTCAAAATTTTCTTCACCTTAGCACCAGATTTTATTGTCACTAATACCCATTCTTTTTAGTGCATTTAAATATCATGGGCATTTTAAAATATTAGATAAAGTCAAAATATTAAAATATGATCACAATATATATACAACCTTGCCCAGAAAAATTAAAAAACTTATATACCCCTTGCCAATTAAAGTCAAACCTCATTAAGGCATAGATAAAATCATTCTTCTTCTTTGAATCTCTATCCATCCCTAATGGTACAAATTGGTGTATTATTTTCTTCCAACTTTTAGAATCTACCAATTCAATTCATTCCTACACAGACTTCATCAACCTCTCCACCCATATCGTCTTCCTCGCTGATGCCCTTTCATAACATGGAAGATATCTCCCTTTCATAACCTGTCACTGATGCCCGATGTATAATCTCTTTCGCCATCGAGTAAATATCATCAGAGTCACAACGTGATTCATCATCTACAATAAACTTATGAAGAATTCTATCAACTTCGATCTGACTCCAACCAGGAGTAGTCTTAACGTTACTGTTCTTGATCATCTTTCTCATCCTAGCCATGCCTTGCATGTTTCCTGCTTTTTCATATACGCAAGAAAGAAGGATACAATCCCCGGCATTTGCAGCTTCGAGGTGAAACAAGCACTCCATAGCAACTTCCCCCACAAGCACATTTTTATGAACCCGGGAGGCACTCAGCAGTGTTCTCCACAGGATAGGACCATCCTTTAACTCAGAGCTTTTCACAAAATCAAGTGCATCGACAACTCTACCAGCACGGCCAAGCAGATCCACCATGCAACCGCAATGCTTAACATTGGGTTGGATGCCAAACTCCGACTGCATCATCTGAAAATACTGCAGGCCTTGCTCAACCAAACTTTGATGACTGCATCCACTTAGCAGGCCAACAAATGTAGAAGAACTCAGGCGGCGCCAACATCTGCTTAAAAACCAATATAGTATCCTCCCCACGGCCATGGATGCCCATTCCAGAGATCATCGAATTCCACGTAAAAATATCTCTCTTTTCCATCCTATCAAAAACCTGTCGCTCCTTGTTGAGCTCACCACACTTAGCATACATGTTTAGAAGCGCATTCCCCACAAGCACAGTCTGCAACAAACCACCATCCACCGCAAAGCTGTGCAACTCAACCCCCAAGCTCAAATCACACGTTTGTGCACAAGAAGACAGCAAGCTCACCACACTGAACCCATCGGCATGGACACCACACCTTCCCATCATCCGATAAACCTCCATCGCCTGGGCATGTAGCCCCGCTTGCGCGTCGCTGGAGACCATCGCGTTCCAAGCAATTAAGTCCCTCTCAACCATTCCATTGAACACCTTTCGTGCACACTCCAAGCAGCCATTACCGGCGTACGCCCGCACAAGGCTGGTGCGCACGGCCATATCAGCAAAGCACGCAATTTTCACAACCGCGCCATGCGCCTCCCTGCACTTGCCGTCAACCTTGCCTCTCTCGCACGTCTTCAAGAGAAACGAGAAGGAGTGAGTGTCGGGACGGCAAACTCCACCCTCAACATCCGGTTGTAGAAGAAAAAGACGGCGTCGAGAAGATGATGGCCATCGCGCAAAGCATGGCCTCTGATGATGAAGTTCCAAGCTTAAGTTCGCCGGTGGCGGATTTGACCCAAGACGATGCCGACGTGGGCGAGGACGCCGGCAATCGAGACGGCGCAGAAGTTGAGGAGCTTCTCGGAAATGGCAGGCTCGTGGTGGAAGCCATGGACGAGCACGTGTGCATGGATACGGCGGAGCTTGTGCATGCCGTTGCGGCCTTGGAGAAGGTTAATAAGGAGAGTATCGATTCTGCTCATCCTTTCTCGACCAGGTATGACCTCGTTACGGTATCACCTTCGCCTTCGCCGTCGCCGTCTTGTTCTCCACCGCCTGCCCATCTCCGCCGCCGTCGGCCGCCGGGCGTCGTCGTCGCCGGCGGCGTACCATTGGAAGCTTTGTTTCGATTCTTCGGAACATCCTCTACTTGTATATATGGGCTGTGTTGCTAATGGGCTCGCAAGTTTGGGGGCCCATTAATAGATGGGTTGTAATGAAAGCCCAACTTCTGCTATTAATAATTTGGAGGAATTAATTAATTTTCCTGAATGAGGCATGCAATCTAAGCCTATTGATGATGCGCAATGCAACATGAAATGTTGAGAGCTTGTTACACTGTTTTCTTTCCCTTGCAAATTGATTAGATTAGGGTGGTTAGCCTAACTCTGTGCTCATTATCTATTAACTTGAGGAACTCCAAAAAAAACGTAATTAGAACTCAACAAAATGTCATTTGAATGACCCCTACATCTCTATATCTACAGACAGGCAAAATATGTTATTTTCAATTAGGAATATGCATGACATTTTTTCCTATTCTAAAATATTTGCTGGTAGATATTCAGTTAGGAGATCTATCAATTATAAGAACACTGGCAAGATTTTCACATGAAAAAACAAGTTCGCAGAGATCTTCACCTATAAAATATAAGTTGGATGAACTCTTTCATCAATATTCTTTTTGGGTTTGTAAGCTAAAGTTACAACCTACCAACCTCAAAAATAACTTTTTATTTTTTCTATTATATGGTGTGTATGTGAATGAAAAATATATATATGATCTTTATCTTTGAATTAGCAGCTTAGAATTTTTATAGTGCTTCCTATAAAAGAGTAACATAATAATTTAAAGAAATATGCGAAAATCTATCTGAACTGTATATACTAAAAATATATTAAATACTTAAAAGTTTATACCAATAGGTCAATTAAATATATTTATCAGTTTTATCTTCCAATTAGTTATCGATGATAAAGATCGAAGAGTGATTTCCAGAGCTAAAAGAAAATTTACAAGCCCTAAATGCAACTATTATAAGAAAGGGTAAAAAAATTTCTCTGAAAAATTATAGGACAGAAAACGGAGCCTACAGTGGGATAGTACAGACTATTTCTTCATAAATCAAAAGTTTTCATAAAAAGTTTGTTATATATATCATTTTCTGAAAATGCGTAAAAAAAGGAGAAAATAAGGGTTCGTGAGAATAATTGTGAAAAAACTTTTTTATATTATATTTAAATAGGTATTAGATGTAACATATAGTATATTTTATTTTTTGTTACCTCATAGCATATTTTATTAAAGTTAAGTTTGATTCGATTTTGAATGTACATTTACGTGAGAATAAACCTAAGGTTGATCATTTAATCAATTTGGTTAAAATAAATGAGGTAATTTGATTAATTAAATATTAAACCAAATTAATATTGATAACTAAACCGGCCAAGGCAAACGGATTCGATTTGGTTCAATTTAATTAAACAATATAACCAAAATGATAAGTGATACTCTTGGATCACTAAGTGTTCACTTTTTAATGTTTACTCTCCTCTTTCTTAAATCTTATTTATGAAATAATATGTTAGCACGTATTTGGGGCCTAATTACAAAATTATTTGTAAAAAGGTTCCTCTTTAAAACATTGTATAATAGATGTATAATTAATAATGTATTAAACATTTGTCTATTCCACGTACACATATAAAACATTTTTGATAGATCAAACAAAAATGATAATTTTATATTTTTATTATACATCATGACCACCCTCTCACCTGAGAAAGTTACGTAAATTTTATTATTGATTTATTTAAATTTATATGTTCTCTTGTCAGAAAATCGACTAAATTAACCGAGTTAAATTCAGTTGACTTTCAGGTTTCAACCAAATTATAACCAAACTAAATCAAATTTTAGAAATGGGTTTAATTTAATCAATTTGTCCGATTAATTAAATCGTGGTGCTCAGCCCTAAATAAAATTAAACTACTACCAGGAAAGAGTTAATTAAATTTATAATCCGAAGGACAACAAATTGTGGACCACCCCGAGGGGCTAGCGTGGAAAGCCCACCCCCACCATACTTTACTAATATTATTTCTTTGACTTTGACTACGAAAACGCACCTTTGTTACTCCGTTCATCCCTTCCCAATCATTCCCGCTCCTCCGACGACGTTCACCGCCGCCCGCCGCGCCGCCGCCGCCGCCGCCGCCCACCACTCCCGCCCCAAAATCCAATCTTTCCTCCAATATGAGCTCCCTCGCGCCCCATACCGACCGCTCCCCCACCTCCTCCCTCCGCCGCCGCCGCCTCCCCCTGGCCGGCGCCGGCGGGCCCCCGGCGAAGCTCCTCGGCCTCCCCTCCCCGCCAATACGGCCACCGGCCTCGCCGTGGACGTGGAGCTCGTCTCCTTTGGAAACGCCTCGTTCGAATACACCAGCCTCAAGGACATCATCCCCACCCTCCCATCGCCGACGCCCATGTCCCCCGCCGCCGCGGCCGGCCCCGCCGCCGCCGCCGCCGGCCACAGCCGGGGCGAGATCCCAATCCGAAACCGCCTCGTAAAGCAGGCTGCTTGGGCCTACCTCCAGCCCATGGCCGCCTCGTCCCAGTCCACCGCCGGCGGCGTCTTCCATCGGCTCTGTTCCAGGATCGCCGGCGATCTCCGCGACCATTTCGCTGCCGGCCTCCATTTTTTCCGGCTAAGGGTGGTTCCGGCGATCTCCCAAGCTTTCGGCTGCCTCTTCGGCGTTCTCTGGCTCGGCGGCGGCGACGAAGCGATTCCGGTGGCGGAGAGCATTGCTCTATAACCGACTTTGATATTGGGTACCCCAACCTTTGCTTCCATCCCATTTAGACAAAGCTTGATAGCTTGAAGAAACAGATCAATAAACAATGGTGTGATAGGAAAGGCCGTGCATGTAAAACAATCATGTGCAGCTTTGAGGAATTTGGCTGCTGTCCTTCCATCCATTCATTTACAATTGTACATATTGAACAAGACATTGCATTTCGGCATTTGAATGAATATATATGTTACGGTTTGGCTTGAGATTTTATCGTCTGGCAGATTTGATGAAGGTCTAAAAGATTGAATCATGTTTCTGCCCCTTCAGAATCTCTCGGTCTGTTCTCATTTCCGAGAAAACAGTTCATGGTCGGACGTATGTAACACAGGCAGCGGAGAATTTGTGTCAGATCGAGCCTTCGTAAGATGTGAAAGTTAATGATACTTGGGATTCACATTAGACAACTTGGACCATCGCAAGATGTGCCATTTAACGTTGCATCCAATCCAATCAGCCAGTTCGGGATGCAAAAACAGGACAAACTTCAATCCTTTAAGGCGATTGGTGAGGCCATAGTCATAATGAGTTTTGAGCGCCACTAGACCAAACTCCGTGGGTATGGGCTGCATAAAAGAAATGGCCATGGGAGGTGCCAAATAATACCTTAAGTACAAGAGCCTCGACCTCTACAGGCGATGCATCCACTCCAGAAATGTATCATAACATGTAGCAGCGTTGGGCATGATAGCCATACTGCTGTAAGGGTCTCTCCAAGGCACTTGAACCACTTTTCAGGGGCCCTGTTTCAATTTATATCCACCAAATTCAATCATATGAAGTTCCTTTATATATTAACAGCCACTTTACCTCAAGTGTTTCGCCTTCTACGATTGGCCCATACATTGTTATCGGTATGAAAAATACAGTCAAGTCTTCGACACTGAAAACATCATTATTTTGTAAGTCTCAATTCAGCTGCGGTCATAATAACAAAACACGCGCATTGCAAGACAACGATAGATAAGCTTCTAACTTCAATGACATGGACTTGCCATTGCAGATAGTGAGGGTTTCAGCTTACAAGCAGAAAATAATCACTTCCATTTCTTGAACTTGCCTCCACCATGTTTTCCCCCAAACATCCCATGCTTACCACCAAATTTCCCATGCTTCTTGAATTTGCCCCCACCGTGGTGCTTGAACTTACCACCACCGTGGTGCCCGGAATAGCCACCAGGAAAACCATGACCAGGGCCATGAGACCCGTGAGCAAGTTTGTGAGCACCATAGGCAGCTGCGGCAGCTGCAGCGCCACCTGCTAGCATTGCTCCCATGCCAGATGATCCATGCCCGCCTAAAAAGTTCGAAATGTTTAATAAGTTTAACATCCAACTAATTCTCAACTTCGACAGCAAATGACACAATTGCAGAAACAAAACAATCTATCGGGAATTGCGTAGGCATCAATACCGTGATGAGGAGCTGGATAACCACCAGGAGGGTATCCCTGCGGAGGGTAGCCTTGAGGAGGATACCCCTGCGGTGGGTAACCTTGAGGAGGATACCCCTGCGGTGGGTAACCTTGAGGAGGATACCCATGAGGAGCAGGATAAGCCCCAGGTGGTGGCGCGTGGCCAGGGGGATAGTGCCCAGCTAAACCATGAGCAATCCCAGATAGCAAGCCTTTATCACCATCTTCGTGTTTGTCCTTCTGTTTATCCTTTCCACCTCCCATCTTTTCTCACTAATTAAGTTATCAAAATGGAAAGTGGTTTTTACAGTTACAAACAAATTCAGCATCCTAACTATTTAAAGTATGTTATTGATGCAAACTTTTGTCCCAGCACCGCAACATCATCGCTTACCAATATCATCACCACCACAACCACCTCATATTGAATATATGAGATTTAACAACAAGAACTTTATCTCATGCAATAATTCTTAACTGTCCAACTCAACTAAAATTTGTTTCGTGCATGTAAAAAGAGAAGCAATATAAGCTCCTCTTGATGAAACCATTTAAAAAGGTGATAGTGAGATAAAAATACATAATTTCTTATTTAATAGGTTAGCTAATGAGGATAGTTGGGCAAGGAACATTTTCTTCCAAGCATAAAATGCCCCGCATGATATATTATGTCCACAAAAACAATTGATGCAACAATTCAACAAAACTTGATCTTATCCAATTCAATCATTCAATTACCAAACACGAGTCTCCAAAGGACATTAGATTGCTACCAGTGTCAAAATCACAGAGAGCAAATTATAAAAGCAACACCACTGTAAGATCCTCAAATCTACGAAATAGGAAACTCAATCAGAAGTCAACTAGCCAGGGATCCAACTAAGTCATTCAAAGCTAAGGATCAGGATCCATTAAATGGGGGAAGGGTCTTTAAATTGTTAAGCTCTGATTTCAAAGGGTGTAAATTCCATAAAATTGTCTGAATCAAGTACATTGTGCTGAAGAACGAAGATTGACATTCGTGACTCCATGACAAGGAGCAAGTAGCGCATCCAACTTAGAGCACTCGACATTCTTATAGATCTATATCAAATATCCGTGAACACAGAAGGATTGCATCACAAGTAAGAATCAGCTCAATTCATGCAACAAACACGAAAAATGCCTGTATGCACATGACGCTAAATTGAGGTCGTTATCTCCTTAGCCTCACAAAATTGCGATTCGCCTAAATGCATTTAGCTAGCTCTATACGAAGGCTCTCAAATGCCTATAGAATAACATAAATCAATTGCAAGGACAGAAACGCAAACGAAAAAACTGAGTAAATCAAGCCATAGAGCACATCGAGAATGTAATAGCCCTTGTTTCAGTAAAGCTTATGGCCAAGTCAAACAGAGTAAAGCGAAGAGAACTAATTTCATCCATACAGCATTCTTCAATGCACAAGCCATAAAAGTACATCTTCCATTCTTTTATATGAAAACAAGGTGACAGCAGGATACAAATCGTACCCTGCGAAGATCATATCATTTGGCATGAATTATGATCATTCAAACAATCAATCTAAAAAACACAAACAATGAGCAACTAGTAGCAAAGATGAATCGGGGACATGAAAGGCACCAAAATATTATCATCATCAATAACAAATAACCATATTTAAAAAAAAACTGAAATTAACGCCACACACACATGATTGCAGAAACAGGATAAAAAGAACACGACCCACAACATCAAAAACGAAAAGAGCTTCAAAGACACATACCTGAAATCCAAGAAACTCTTCAAATTCTACCAAAAAATTATTGTCTCTTTGGATCTCGGGATAATAATGAGCTTGATGACATATAAATATGGTCGTGGGAGAGCTTATAAAGATAACATAACATGCCACGCGTCAACGACGCGGAAGAAAGCCGCAAAAGTCAAACGAGTGTCACATGCGTCCGTCCGACTACACCTTGTTCATGACCACTCATCTCCCATTCGTGTGAGCCTGTCGGTGTCCGAATCAATAAAAGGTTATTTGTGCTTTGGCTTATGCCTAGCTCGATTATATTCAAAGCTCAAAATCTTGTTTGAAATATTACAAAGCATTTCAATTTTTTTATTAGTTTATTAAGCAATAATATTTTTATAAAATTATGAAAATACAATGAATTAAGTTGACTTGAAATTAACTTAAATTTAAATAAATTCAATTAATAATAGGCTTTCACTTCGAATTGGAAAAAATATACAAGCAATTTTAGCTCAGCAAATCTTCAGCACATTCTTTGCCATTGAATGAACACCTCTAAGAGCACACTACAAAAAATTAGGTTTTTCTCTATATTTTAGAAAAATGACGTAGAGAAAAATGGTACATTTCTTCGAGTCTTCTCCACACCAATTTTACCGTTGAGAAAAAATTTATAATTAGTTTTTATATTTACAAATTTTTAAAGATATGTACGTGTCAATTTTTCAATTTTTCTCCACCTATTTTTCTGTACTCCACCTCTTTTACCATTTAAAATTAAAAACCACATTTTAGAGTGGAGAAAAGTTTAAAAAATTAGCACACGATCACCTTTAAATATTTCTCAATATATAAAAAAATTAGAGTTTCTCTCTCTCAACGGTAAAAAATGACGGAGAAAGTGTGGAGAAAAATATGGAGATAAGTCTTCTTTCTTTTTTCTTTTTTCTTTTTTGTAGTTACAACTTATCATGAAAATGAATAGACGTGTTTGCCATGAAGCGTGATTCTGATTCAATTTGGGTTGATAAACGAGTCGAGCCAATATATGTAAACTTGTGCCACCGTTCCGAGTTGAGTTTTGTCGAATATTTATAATCGAAATACGAACACCCTTATTGCCGATGCTAAGATTATAATATGAAATTTTTTTAAAAATGATTTGATGCTAAAGAAGGTATCGTTCAATAGTTGCTATTTATATATTGGTTTGGTGGTTCTGCGATTCTAGTGGCTATGTAATCTTTAATATAGTTAACTTAAAAAATCAACACCTTCGAACCGATAACGTACAAGTCTCTAATTGATGCTTAATATACAAGCTATTGGCTGTTCGGTTAAATCTCATAAAATCTCCACGAGTGGGTTTTGGGTCCGCCCGGGAGCGATGCCGATGAAGACGCCATGCGTCTCCACCGTAGATCATCCCTGGAATCGATGGTGGAGATGCACGGCATCTCCATCGGCGTCACTCCCAGGCGGACCCAAAATTTTTTAATCTCCATTATTCGGGCACTAAATTGTTTTTTTAGTATAAAGCACAAGAAGTAATTCTAACTTCTAACTTGTAAAGCTATATATTAATGGTTTTTTCAATACTATACAAAACAACTTGGGTCAAAATGTACACATTGTGTAGTGAGATTATTGAGTATAAAGAAGTGTTGGCCCAATCGGCTCTTAAAAGGGACTTGAAACAGGTTTTATAGATGTCTCTTAATTTAAAAATTAGTTTAAGAAATAAATTTTTTTCATTAATTTATATATAAATCACCAACAATATTTATGACTGATGTGTGATAAACCCAATAAAAAGCGCGCACTAACCACATATGCAAATTAATGTACCCTAATGAGGAACCCAAAATATTAAACTGAATAAATTAGCTGGCTAGTTTTTTAATTAATATATATCTTTAATTCCCAGCAAAATCATCAAGAGTCATTAACATTAATATATTTCGAAACATCTAATATATAATTGGTTGGATCGGTTCTAGCTTTACAAGTTGCATACTGATCTACACAGCAATGGAATTGATCAATAATTAGGAAATGGTTTTAGAGGCTGGCACGTCCAATTGTGCATCATTTTCTTCGCCAGAAAATATGAAGGCAAGTTGCTCGGCCATGATAATAATAATAAGAAATGAAATAAAATAATAACTCTTTAAAGTTCAAACCATGTTACTACTTGCTATTATATATCATCTCCACGTTCTTAGTTGAAATGGTGAATAATTCATGGCGTCCTCAAGCAAAGACAGCAATGAAGACTTCATGTTCCAGACAATTGCCGCCGGAGCTCTGGTCACCGCGAACGGAAGCTCAACGTCAACCTCCAAAACCGGATGCCACAGCCTTGTAACCAATGCACCATAATTTTAAGCATGCCTTGTTCACAGTCGTTATTGTTGTTTAATTTGATTTTAACATGCAGATCTTGCAAGGGCTCTAGTGGCAGCTGATCCAGACCATCCCAATGGAACTGAGGGGAAAGATCATCGCAACCTATCAGTACTTCAACAACATGTTTCTTTCTTCGATAGAAACAAGGATGGTATCGTGTATCCATGGGAGGCCTTTCAAGGTTTCTTTGATTTTCCTTCATTTTATTCTGAACTAAATTACATAAATTTATACACGAGCAAAGATTTTTCCATAGTACAATTTCTTTGCAAAGAGGTTGTTGTGTTCTTTGTTCTTAATTTTTCTTTCCATTCTCAAAACTGAAAGGGCTGATTAACTAGAAATTCTTCTTGCCATGGTGAAAGGTTTGGAGCAATTGGCTGTACCTTTATGGTATCTCTCTCGGCAAGTTTCCTTATAAACGGTGTACTTAGCTACAGCACCCTACCAATATGTTTCAAACTTTCTTATTCCATCTTGGGCTTGCACTTTTGGTGAAACTCATGAATGAATTCCATCCCCTTCATTTGTTTGGCTTGAACAACAAATTTCAGGTTTACATCCCATCCCTTTTGTTACCCATACATATCAAGAACATCCACAAATGCAAGCATGGAAGTGACTCTGAAACATATGATACGGAGGGAAGGTGAGCACATGAGATTTTGGTTGGACTTGACTTGCTTAGATTTGGGCTATATATAACCGAAATGTTTGCTTTAATTTGCAATGTAGATTTGAACTCAAAATTCGATGCGATTTTCAGCAAGTATGGTAAGATACCAGCAAGCCTTGACAAAAGAGAAACTGAAAACAATACTCATAGCTAACCGCAATTATTCTGATTTCAATGGACGGTGAGTACATGTTGGTGATTTGTATATCCTTTTTCAATGAATGTGTGTTCTATATATCTATCATTTGCTTTTGTTATGTCAATGTGAACAATCAACTAAAATCTTCGTTGCTTGCAGGATTATGAGTCAATCAGAATGGAATCCTCTTTACAATTTGGGAAAAGGATGAGGAAGGATTGCCGCACAGAGAGACTGTAAGAGGAGCCTTTGATGGCAGCCTGTTTGAGCAGCTGGAAAAAAATAGAGCTCTCGCCCAAAGAAGGCGTAGATTCCCCAAAAACTGGTTCCTGTGAATCTACCTGGACTCTTTTTATAAGTTTGTGTATCATGTTTACTCATAAGACAGTGTTCTCTCAAGGCTTTGCGGGTGCACATTTTCTATACTAAGAGTGTAATTGAACTGCGGTGCGTAATATATATCCAGTGGTCCAGAAGGCCGAGCACAATTCATCCGAGTAAATCATGCACTTATTCAAAAAATAAAAAGTTGGGTCCAAGTCTGCAATAATGTCTATCAAAGAATCGGCGGAATCGTTTTCCCAATGCACAAAAGACGAAGCTCTCGCTTAAAACGATGTATAGAAACTACATGGAAGAAAAAGAATTACACCAACCAAAGATTCCCATAAAACGCCTCAATATCCCTGAAAAGTTTAGCCTGAAGAAATGCTATATTTTTACGCACCTTTTTTGCTTGAAAATTCCAGAAAAGGTACTTGACAAGCGTTAACACACGCAAGGGTTTCATATACCATATTATGGTAGAGATACATGTTAACAAGTTACATCTTCCCAAATTTGGCAAATAACCAGTAAGGTTTTTGGGTGTCTCAAATTCAGCAGGAGGAAAGACAAATCAAAATGCTATTTACTGGGTAAGTAACTTGGAGTCACAAGCCACAATTTTGACTCTTCCAACATTTTCCTGAGTTTCTTCGTTCTTGAATATGGCATCCTGTAAGATGAATGTCCACACATTGTCGCAGAATCGATATGTGTGTAGGTGACCCTGTTGTCATTGTAAAAAAAAAAATAGTCAAGAAAGCTCGCCAAACTAGAACGTCATGTCAAATAATCTTTTAGCAAGCATCAAAATATAACGCAAACACTAATGAGAAATCTCGACTAGAACCCGTTCTGGCATACAACAAAATGTTCAAACCAGACGTACCACTACCAGTAGCATAAGAGACAAATTCGAGTATATGCTTCACAGATCACCAATGCAGAACTCTATAAGATTAGAGAAACTGTAAATATGATTTTATTGAGAAATATGAATTTCCACAAAAACTCCCATCTTCATGGCAGATTCATTTATTCCCTTTTAGCTACACAAACTTCAGTTTACTTCTTCATCCAAAATTCACTTAACAGGCCAAGAATTCATTCAACCATTAATGGGCTATGGCTTATTACTGATCTTTAAATTTTACAGAACTTAAATATCAAGACTGTTCCATGTTTTTAAGCCACCAGGAGCAAGAACTATAAGAGAATTTATGGTGCATAAATTCAGTTAACCATGAAGTTCACCAATGACAATGAAAGATTACGAGTTTTTTACCAAAAGGGAAGAAATTATTTGATATTACCAGACAGTTGAAAAATCAGGTATAATTATCAGAAAAGGAGAAAATTTATTACAATGATAAAACTGTCCTCCAAATTATTTTTGGTTTTAAAAAACCTATTTAAAAAAACTAATTATTTTTTTGAAAAACCTCAGCTGGAGCAGCACTCTGGAACTTGCCTTGGCCGTGGCCAAATCTGGCCACCCCAGCCCTTGGGGCGGCCAGATCCAGCCGCCCCAAGGTTGGCCATGGGAGGCCGGCCATGAGGCAGCCAAGGCCACCTCCACCGGCGTTTGGCTGCCACGGCAGCCATGATCTCTTTTTTTAAAAAACTTAAACTAAATTTAAGGTTAAGGGTATTAAAGACAATTCATAACATCTCCCCTCTTTCAGTAATTATACTAAAATTTTCACTGTCGGTTAATATAAAAAAATTCATTTTCTGCTAAAAAACTCAAAGATTATTTACAAATCACCACAATATAAGAAAGTGCATGTTGCCATCCTCTACTTTGGGGTCCATTCTGCTGAAAACAGATTTATAGTCTTATTAGGGCATGGGACCAGTAATAAATGAGTCAGTAGCAATTATAGATGTATTTCAATGGTTAAGCCACTTTGTATTTCGGCAGCAACTATATCTGAAAACATTCGTTGGCAATTTCATTCCATTACATACAATCAACTGGAGGCATCAAATGAAAAGTCTTAAATACAAAGAATAATCTCAAATAGCCTATGCATGTATCAAAGCAGAAAGTAAAACTCCAGATGAGTTATATCAAATGGACAAGGTTCTGCGAATTTTTGCTCTCTGCTTCTTCACAGAAATGATAAAATCTAAGTATCACACAACCACGCTTAGATACATTATCTAGTTTGGACATAAATCCAGATTAAAATCTACTAAAGAAAAATCCATCAAACAAACAAAGTAATACTATTACTACAAACAAAAATTTGTATGAGTTATATCAAATGAACAGAGAAATCTCAAAGTACGTAATTCTAAAAAAAAATTTTAATGAAGCAAACAAAGTAATCCTATTATCAACTTAATTTTAATCTTATGAAAAATATACCTTTCAACCAAAAGCAAGCATAGTCATGAATTCACAAAGTAGTAAACAAGTCAAACAGGTCAATAAATTGAAAACAAACAAAGTTGCTGCTCTTAAATATTAACAAAGAGATATTCATAATGTAAGAGTAAAAGATAATTTCACCAGATCCATTATGTACTACTTCAAGAAATAGAACATAGAATACATTGAAGTTTAGATGGTACTGTAATTTACAACAGATATTAATTGGATCGTTGCATGTGTGGGCAGGCTTTATCTTCTACTAGGTGTTTCTCAGCTTTTATTTATCAGCATAAATCTAGAATACACAAGTATAGACAACCACTCTTAACTGATCCTCAACAAAAAAACTTTGTGAAGGAAAACTAACTTTCATTGGATCAAGTAAAAAGCCTGAACCTTAGTGGCCATACAAGGCTTGCAATATACTACAACAAAATTCCATAAAAAAAATTGCAAATCTCCTATAATATTTTAATTTTGCATCTTATAACTTATAAGATATATTTAAATGAGTAGGTCTTGAATTTATATTAGATTTTTAACTAATCTTTATCCTTTCTATTTGAAGTTTTATAATCAATTTTTATTGTCTCTTTAAGACAAGTAGGGTCTTTAGTCATGATAAGATAAGCAAGCCAAAACTACTCTTTAAGTATTTAAGGTTGAATTCGTGAGTGGCGTACATAAGGCTAAGGTTCAAATCCTAGTGTGCTTTTTCTTTATTATTATTTAACTTAAATACCATTTACCGCCCCAAATATAAATCCCATATCTTCCACCAACATATATACTACACATAAAAAATTCAAGCGGGGATGAAAAAGAAATTCCCATCATAGTTAGACCCAATTAGTGTTCAATCAATACATACTATGTTGTGAAAAATGTAAGCCTAGAATACAACGGTGCCATAAAACACTGAATAACAATCAATAAGGAAATCCGATACCCTTGTACCTTGCTTACACCTTGCAAGTTTTCGCCCCCACATAAACAACCATACAGTCATACTCGAGTCAGACAATCACAAGAAACCCAGCTACTCCATAAGATATCTAAGCTAACCATAAAACTGACTAAACCAAGAACATTATTGACTATCAGAGCTCCATCTTCTTTAAGAGTGACACCAAAAGTTCGCAAAGCCTGAACAAAATTGCACCATAACAACCTCATAGAAAAGCATTCGGATTTCAAAGGACGTACCTTGACGGTGACCTTGCTCTTCACTTGCGTCTCCAACGCCTCCGTCATAGACTACCAAACCACCACCGCCAACAACAGCGCAAGATACCACAACAAATCAGACACAAAACGAAACCGCAAAAGAAGTGAACCATCCACCAAAAATCCCAAAACAAGAATTCAAACCCAAACCTTATCGAATTGAACAAGAACTTGGATGGCGAGCTCCGGGCTCAGCGTGCCATTAGAGACCATCTCGTCCAAGGTCTCAGTCAAGCACATCCCGATGGTCGACCGGCGGTATAGCTCGAAAGTCGCCATCTTTCCCAAGACTGGCCGGAAAAAAACCTCGAATTGGACTATCGGCAGCGGCGCCGGCGTTGCGACGGCGGAGGTCGGCGAGGCTCGCCGGAGGAGGTGGCCGGAGATTGAGCGGGAGGAAGGAAATTGTTTGCCCTAGCTTTTATACCCCTTGGCCCTATTTAAGAGAAGGCCTTGTTAATGAAATTACGCAAATGCCCTTTCATCTTGATTGGACCAACCTCTAATGTGATTATGACTAATTACTTTTTTATTTGTTACAAAATTGTGGGTTTTATAGGAGAATTTTACCCATAAAACGAAAAAATTAATATTACGGAAAAAACAGGTTTAATTAAAGTAAGTGTGTAATCTAGCCGAACCGAGCTAAGAAGAGTATTTTTGAATTTGACACGATTTTTTGCAAGCATATTTGAGCCATAGTTGTAAAAATTAAAATTAAGAGTTAGAATCGGATTTAAAGGGAGTCATTGAAACAGACTTGAACAGAGTCATTGAATTAGCTTAATTCATCAAAAATCAAACACAAGTCGATTTACTTGAATCAACCAAAATTGATAGAATTATATAACATATTATGATACGTTATAAAGTAGTTTAGGTAGGTTATTAATTATATAATATATCATTATGATGTTATGGTGTATATTATATTTTATTTAATTTTTTTAATTTTTTTGAATTTTTTTAAATTTATTATGGTGTAGTTATTATTTTTTACTCATGTTGAAATCTGAGTCAACTTTTATTTATTATATTGCCACTGACCTTTTTTAAACCACTTGACACTTCTCTCCCCCTTCCCCCCCACACCACCACTCTCGCCGCCATCGATGTCGCCCCCAGCCCCCGCATCACTGCCCTCATCTTCCCCCTCCCCCCCTTTCGCCGGTCACCGCTAACACATCCCCGAGTCGTCCCTATCTTTTTGGCCGCAGCCCGGTCTCCACAACCCGAAGAAGGTCGTGAGCTCACGCCCTCTTAACGCGATTCCGTCGCCGCCGTGCCACCTCGAGCACCACCGACCGCCTTGACACTGTCTCCGTTTCGAAGATCTGGTCATCCCTCTGTTGCATGTTGCCACCGAAACAGGCTAAAGGCCACTACTTGGGTGACCCCGATCGCCGCCCCCTGTCACAGCCCTGCCCCTTGTCGCTACCCTGTCCACTCGCCCTCACCACCCTGCCCCCTCCCTATGCCCCTCCTGAATCGGTCCTGCCCTCCTGAATCGGTCCCGAATCGGCCGATTCATGGCTCAACTCAGGTAGAATCGGCTCAACTCGATCGATTTAGGGACCGATTTTTTTAGGACCGATTTTTATGTTTTTTTGGATCGGGATCATTTTGATTCGATTTAAATCGACCAATTCCGAGTATAATTAGCCGATTTTTACGACTATGGTTTCAGCTTGTTTGAGTGCTCGATGAGCCTTTGATTTATTATGGGTCGAGCAGTTTGTCCAAATTTTATGGTGTTTGGACTTGGCTAGTGTTCGGCTCACTATATTTTCAAAGTGAGCAAATGTTTGTGTTTAGCTCTTGCTCGACTTATATAGGATCAAAATTTTTTTTCCAATACTATATAAGTTCAATGTGACCTCAACAATATTGACGAGCCGAGTATTTTTTTTAGTTTGAACACGTTGAACTCGAATTTTGAGTTAAGCCAAGCCAAACACTCATTAACTTAAGCTCTGTTCGTTGTTTAACTAGTTATCTATTTCGAACCGAGTATTTTTTTTAAACATAAAATTAACGAGCACGATTTCAAGCTAAATCGAGTCAAACATAAAATACTTGCAAGCATGTTTGATTTATTTACAGCCCTTAGAAAAGAATGAGGGAAAATATTAATCACCTAAAATATCCTAAAAAATATATTTAATATTTAAAAAACTAATCGTAAAGCAACCTAATCGCCGTTCATGGTCAGACTCAACCCTCAACTTTGGGTGGCCAAGTTTGGCTGCCTCAAGGGGAAGAGTACTAACCTTGACGTGGCAGATCTCATATTGCTTTAAGTCCTGACCACTAAATCTATGTACTTTTCTTTGGCCAATGACAAGTGGCCAATTGACGACTATGGCTACATTTTTTTTAAAAAAAATTTTTTACTTATAAATTTAAATTAATTTGGATTAGATTAATTTATTTTAAAATTTAAAACAAAATCAGAATGTACTCCGGTTATTATTTGAATACTTCCTCTCTTTGCAATTAAGTATAATCTTTCCACCACGTGATAATATCCAAAAATATCTTTTTTTCGATAAAAAAACTCTTTTTATAGTCAATTAACTGGCCATGCATTGTGAGGCAAACAAAAATTTTAATTTATTTAATTTAATAATCTTTACATAAGATTGTTATGTATTATAGCCTACTTAAATTAGATGGATCATTCTTGAAGTATGTTTGTTAAATATAATTATTTTATTTATTAATATTATTATAATTATATTTAATGTATAAAAAATCAGATTTTTTGCATTTTAAATGTAAAATCTAGTCGATTTTTCTCAAATTATTCATTAAATATGAAGACTCATAGTAGTTAATTTATTTTTCTCAATGTAACAGACTATTTCTACTAGGAACTTGTGGCTAAATATTACGAGTATTATTTTTTTGGTTATGTATTACTGTTTTGTTGTTGAATTAAGAGTTTACCTTCCATTTGAAAATTGTTAATTCAAATAATTTTTGGATGGTTTTAATATCGTTTTATTAAGTGACTGCTACAAAATTTAAGAATTTTTTGGACAAATTTAAAATACTTTTTCCGGAAGATTAAAAAGAAAAAACACACACACACACACTATACCCCGAATTAACAGGTCAAAAACAATATTTCACAAATAACAAATCAATCAGGCAATAATTATATATTAGGTACCAAACCATATCAAATTTGAATCTATTGTTTACTAAGAGATATTATATTAAATTAAAATTATAGTATAATTTAATTAAATTCATTTATATTATATCATTTTTTTAAAATATATATATATTTAGAAATATATTCCTTACTAAACTGTATTTTTTCAAAATGTTCTCGCGCATAGTGCGGTGCCCATTCTAGTTGATTTATTACATTTTTCTATTTTATTATATTTAATATATATATATATATTAAAACTATAATGATTAATATCTTTGTTAAAATTCGAATTAACCCTATTTAAAGTGATTCACTTTGTTTGAATTTTATACGTTTCAAAAAAGTGAATAAACTTGTAATACAATCGAACTATATTTAAAATTTGACCATTTTTAATTTCAATCATTTTTAATACAATCAACGTATTTGGATCTTTTTGGTATTTATCTTCTCATCTTTGTCATATTTCATTTATTTATTGGATTTATAATTTGATTAATTAAAAAATTCTGAAAGTAATCAAGAAATGGTGTCTATCTCTCTTATTTTCCATCTTTATTATATTCTAATTTAATTAATTGAAAAATTCCAAAATAATATAAAAGAATCTAAAAGATTAGATTTTCCTTCTTTATCATATTTGCAATTTAGTTAATTAAAATTCCGAAGATTATGAAAAAATCTAAAAGATTAGATTTTTCATCTTTATCATTTTGTAATTTAATTAATTAAAAAGTTCGATAATTATGATATCAATAAGATTTGAAATAAATTATAAAAAATTATCTACGTATCTCTATCTATCTATGCATGTATTTGGATTTATTTTTTGCTTATTTATCATATTTGCAATTTAATTAATTTAAAGTTCCTTATATTACGAGTAAAAATCTAAAAGATTACATTTTCCATCTTTATCGTATTTGCAATTTAATCAATTAAAAAATCCAAAAATTATGATATTAATAAGATTTTAAATAAATTCTAAAATATTATTGGAATCTATGTTATGATCTTTATATATCTATGTCACACACTTAATGATCTTTTTTAAAATTTTTAATATTTTATTTTAATTAACAAAACAAAAATTGACATTTGTTGATTTAATTAATTAAAATTTTCGAAAATTATGAATAAAAATTTAAAAGAATGGATTTTCCATCTTTGTGATATTTACAATTTAATTAATTAAAATTTCCGGAAATTATAATATTAATAAAATTTTAAATGAATTCTAATATATATATATACATATATATATATACACGTATTTATCTACGTATTTGGATCTCTTTACTGGTGTTTATCTTATGATCTTTATCTATATCACACACGTAATTATCTTTTTTTAATTTTTATATTTTATTTTAATTAACCAATCAAAAATTGGCATTTGCTAATTTCTCATTAAATTGAGACTCTTCCAAAATCGCTCTCTTATTTATTATATATAGAAGAAGAAGATAGAGATGGAAGATAGCAGGTAGAAGATAGAAGGCATATAGATTGAATTAATGTATGTCCACTGAACTTGATAAATATTAACAGAAAAGAAAATTCATTTATCTCAGAACTTCGGATGTCAACATTGCAGGAATCTTATCCAGAGCATAAGATACTAGAGTGTAGTTTTTCTGGGTGATACCCGTTTCCATGAGCTTGACGAGGAACTCCCGGTCATGCATACTCTCCATATTGCACCACTCCAATTCTCTCACGCAATCAAGAGCACAACTTAGCAGACTTGCCAGCTTCAAATCGACGGCGGCTTCGATGAGTTCGATGAGAGTCTTCTTGTCACAATTTAGTATCATGACTCTGCCCAACTCTTTGCTGCTTGAAGCCTTCTTTTTCTTGTAGTATTCCATGGCAATGGAGAAGATGTCTGAGCTAACATTGATTTTCAGAGGCTCTTTGTTGCCTTCGACCATGCTTGTGATCAAGGGCGACTCCATGAACAGACCATCTTCCACATCGAACACCTTCTCGTCGGAGGTCGTGAAAGTCACCATTGTTGGCCTAACAATACGTATAAGAATTAGAGAGATTTCTTTGTTGGTGAAGATAAAACGTCTGATTTAATCAAGTGCAGGATTTAATAAATAAAAGTATGATAAAATTATATACCGAAAATCGCTATAATTCACAGGTTAAACTACAGGATCGATCACCAACCAGCGTTCTGATGCAGACCAAAGTACAAAATCCAATCGGCGTTTTCTCTCAACAGTTGAGCATAAATATATAGAGAAGGTGAAAGGTGGCCGGTACTCGGCTAAGAACCAATTGAATAGTTGTAATTTTGGTAACCAATGGGCTTAAATAGTAGTAATGTATGAGTTGGCGTATATCGCAGAGATAGGTGTATCCCATCCAAATCAAATGAATATATCTAATAGATTTTATCTAAATCTACATATAGCTATATACGATGAGAAGGATAATTATCATCTCTTTTATATAAGGATACATACATATAATTTTAGAAAAGAAAATAAAGAAAAATATTATTTTATAGTATTATAGAAAAAGAGAGATAAGTTATGAAAATAGGTTTGGTACTAATAATCAAACCTTGATTATGGAAACCTTGGAAAACATCCTACGTCGATCTAGGTATTTAATATTATTATTTTTATTTTAATTAATTATATTAAGATCTAATATTGGTATAAAGAGCCGTAGTCTAAGATCAAAGACTGTTTTTTTCTTAGGATTAGAGTGATACGATTATTTAGATTTGATATAGTAACCATTTTTTTTATCAAATTCTATTACATCTATCCAGATCTATATTTAAATTATAATCATGATAAATGCATTAATTGAATACAAAATTAATTTCAAAACAACAACATGCTTGTTAATTCATGTAAAAAGAAAAAAAATTAGACAATTTAAATATAGGTATAACACCCTCATTTCAGTTTACCAATGAACCGACCCAAAAATGCTACCGGCGACTCGAACTATTCGTTATTCTACTTGAGTCGATTAAGCCTATCCGGATCTACCTTCGGCGTCTCAAACTGGTAACGTAACATACAATGCTTGGATGTGATGTTTAGTTCTAACGTTGTTCTAAATACATGCAATGATATGCGATCTTGTAAAAACAAATCAAACCAGTGAAAAATTTAAAGAAAATAACTATTTTTAAAAATAAAACGGATAGAGTCTCCCCCCCTAAAAGTACAATAGGGACCACCTGTAACACCCGAAATCCGGTCCACACTCGTGAACCGAACCGGCATGTTACAGGCCCCGGTTAGGTCGGCTAACCCGAACCTAACTCATGCGGATCCAATCTCGGCGTCTTAAGATGAAGATACGACTCGCAATGCATTGATGAATATACAACCCTAACGTGGTACTACATGAATGACATGCAATTCAAGCACACACCAATACCATTACGATTAAACTTAATAAAAATTCTAAAATAAAACGGACAGAATTTCCCCTAAAAGTGCAATTAGGATCCACCCTGTCAAAACAATACATACCAATATATATGCATATATCAATAATTTTAATCACACATAATCTAATATACTGTATATTCATTATAGAACTTGGGCCATACTTCTGCTACGCACTCTGATCACATCTCACCTCTTATCATCATATCTTAGCTTTTCATCATGTCATAACATTATCTCGTTGCGTTTAATCATATCCTATCATGTCTTAGTATTTCACATCATTCACAATATGATAGCATCATCAATAAAATATAAACACTCAATCGACTAACATGTGTGCAAGTGACAAAAATGCTCCTCCGTCCAAGCTGGCTCCTTCAACTCGTGATTATTACCTACATATAGTATAAAACACGTCAGTAACAAGTGTTACTGGTCCGGAAAATAAAATAACTATAACAAGCTGGCTATGAGAGCAAACTCTCATATGAAAGAAAACATCATACTCCACGTGAACACTCTGAAGGGCACTACTGAGGAGCCACTG
>JAURVB010006559.1:0-26737 GCA_033002965.1 Piper betle | reverse complement strand
TAAATAAATCGCCTTAATTATATCTATATATAGGATCATCGACGATTTATATATATTCATGATGTTATATTATGGATGCATGGAGGGTCTTAACCATTAGGTTGTTATGTACTGTGGTGCATGGATAGTAAGATCAGTAGTAGTGTTATATGTGAATTATTATGAGTGTATTGCAACAAAATGCGTCGTGATCAATTGTTCTTGGCCAATTATTCATGTGTTGTTAGTTTTCTCGAGTTCTGTGGCAGTTGGCGTTTTTTGTTGTACGTAGTTTTTTTCTCAATTAACTGCATGGATCTGTGGATTATTTCAGAAATGAGCTACATGCAATTCATAACGCTATTCCGGGAAAATTAATTTTCGGTACCTGAACATGACTCATGCAATAAAGATCAAGATCAGAATCCAATAATAGATGCTTTGATCTATGATAGATTATGATACCTAAGTTGTCGCTCAAGTATATACTTTATATACTTGAATCAAATCATGAAGCTGCTCAGAAAAGGAATAACAAAAACTATATATACAAGAACTTTGGTTTTTCTTCGGATCTGTTCCGATCCCATGCATATGCGTAAGTTCTATTGGATAGAAGACATATTAACGATGCTACTCCAAATAGACTGTTATCGAGGATCAAAGCATTGCTTGCCTCCATCCTCCAAGTCCAATCCTGGAACTACATCCCCGCCACCATTACTACGGCACATGAATGGCAAATGATCTGCAATCACATCATAAAACATCCCAGGAAACTCCTCGTCAGCAGTACTATTTTCCATACGTTGCCTTAGCGCCAACTTATCATCCTCCTGATCTGTCTCACACTCGGAGGCATTTGGGTTCTATTCCAACAATTCCCTAAAGACAGATGATCTTTTCTCTTAAGTTCATTCACAGATTCAAGGAATCCAACTGTAGTTGAATCTGAGCTTTGAACATTTTATAATCTGAAACAAGTAGAAATTATACCTTAAAGGTTATACTCAGTAGCTACATATTTGGCACAGAGCAAAAATTTTCATAACAAATATTTTGGCTAGTTATAAATTCCACAAACCAATACAAGAACAATTTGCCCTCAACTATCATTAGCACGGTCTAATCTCAGCAAATTCAAAACATCAAATCAAAATAACCAAACAGTGAAAACTAACCGGCCAGGAAGCCAATCAGGATGACGACTCATTTGCCGGCAGGTGCATGCAATCACTATCTACTACCACTCACATATTGTATATGTGCGCTTCTAAATTACCGATATCTCCCACAACGTATTATAAATAATAGATAGATCAGATACATGCAGGCAAGCTTCTCTTACATGTACAATTTCTCTCTCGATCATCTTGTTACAAGCTAGTTTCTTGCAGGCAGCTGATCAATATCCAAAGAAGCTGCAGCTGTTCTGAAATGGGCGGCTGCTTTTGGGATACAGTATCCTGGCTTGAGCAGAGTTTGCCAGTCTGGTACAAGAATGCCGCGTACATCACCTCCTTCCACTTCACGCCATCCTACCTGGGAGAGATGGCAAAATCCTATATCCCCAACTCCGAACAACTGTGGTCTATTTCTCCCGAAGCAGACCAGTCCCTGATGGGTGGCGACACGAATATGGTGGGATGCTATCTCTTCAACCATCGCTACGCCGACGGGAGCTTCTTCAAGATGTAGCTCAACTGTCAACGTGTTAGTCTTCTCCATTGGAAATTCGCCGGCTTCCATCTGATTGCACCATGGCAGGAGTTGATTGATTCTGGGCCAGCTTGTGTTCGTGTTTAGGAGGTCGGACATGGCCGATGTGGCTGATTCGATAACGGTTTGTGGCGACATGGAGGGACCGAAGCAGGCTCAGTTTGTGTTGACGAGGACGGATTCGGAGTCGTATGGGAACCGTTCCGATGCACAACTCTTTTGAGGTGACCTTCAATTAGCTAGGGCATTCCTTAATTAATTCCCCCGTAATTTTGTAATAATCTGGTAATTATTCTTGGGATCATGATATGCAGATCAGGACTCCGGTACTTAGCTAAATAAATGGCTATAGTATAGTATAGTATAGTATATATATCTATATATATATATGGGTAAAGTTTTCCTCGGCCTCGGCAGAAAAATTTGTTTTGCCCCAAAGTTTGATCTGGGTCGTCCTTGACTGACCCTGATCCATTGTTTTTTACAAAAAACTAAGCCTTTACTCCAAAGGCTCCGGTGGCAGCTGCCGCGCCACCGAGCTGGCCACATCCGTCGAGCGGGCGACATTGTTTGGCCACCCACCTCTCAAATCCAGACACGTGGTGGCCAAACATGGCTGGCCGACCTCGGATCGAGCAGCATGGCCACAGATTCTCGTGCGGCCACAGATCTGGCCCTCAGCCGCCACACCATCCGCCGCAGGTTCGCCGTCACGAGCTGCCTCTTCACTCCACCTTGAACGTCACCCTTGAGATGGACCCTTGCGTTGGCACCACCTCCAAGGTCGCTGCCGTCGTCGCCACCCAGAGCAGGTGCTCCAACAGCCATGGCGGCATGAACTCGTCGCTCACAACGCACATGGTGCGGACATTGATCCGGCCTTGTCTGGCCACCCACCGACCAAATCCGGCTGCAGCCAAATTGGGCCGTGCAACAAGGAAAATTTTGAATTTTTTTAATGCGCGGCAGGATCTGGCCTCCCCGCCACATAATGCCACGTGGTCAAGTCGGTAGCCGCGCAATCTGATCCGGGCTTGGCCAGCCATGTTTGGCTGCCCCGCGTTTGGCTACCCAGTGACCGTACCTGGCAGATGGCGGCTAAATCTAGCCATAAATGGCAAATTTTATTTTATTTTATTTTTTATTGTGCAGCCAAATCTGACTGCCGCTGACCAGGTCCGTTCGTTGCCTAGCCACTTGGCTAGACCCGGCCACAGTTAGATTTGGTCTAGGGATGACCAGATATGGCTGCTAGCGGCTGGCACAGCCACTCGGCGGCCACCGGCATCATTTGGGGAGGTTTATTTTTATTTTTTATTTTTGAAAAGAATAGATCTAGGCCATCTTTGTAATCGGACAGCCCAAATCAAAGTTTAAGGCAAAAAATTTCTGCCCTGGAGCATCTTAGCGACTTTACACATACATATATATAATTTGACAATGTTTCTATTTATTTACAATTGATGCATGTTGGAGAGATCAATATATGTAATATCTGTAGTTCATTTGGAGGCTCTTATGCGAGCTCTATCTGTACTGTGGCATGCAGCTTGACAATCAGATTAGTAAATCAGTATGCTCTTATATGAAATGATCTATATATTATTAATGTTGTTGGCCAAGTATTCTGTTATTAGCCTTCTAAAAGCATTTTTATTGTATTTTCTCTTAAAACTAGATATTTGTACATGCACAAAATGATCGGCATGCATGCGCCAACTGATTTTTGTTGTAACAATTCCAGCAGCTTAATCTCATAACTATAGAATTTCTCGTCCCAGGATGATATATATTGAGCGTCGCATTAGGTCGTTTTGTGTACAAACTCGTCTTTGTTCGAAAAATTAAAACCGGAAATTTCCTAAGGTACCGACTTGTTATGAAGCATAACAGCAAACAAGTAGTTAAATCATCCATATTAACCAATCTTGCTCATCTACTAATTTGATAATCGAGCACACTACTTAAGTTGCAACTCTTCAACGTGAAGATGCATGAATTGAATCCTGAAACAGACTTCTACTATATTTACCTCATGCACTGCTATATATTGTCCTCCATGACTATCATGCCTATCCCACATCTGCGAAACATTTAAAAAATGTTCTGCGTGGTTTTTTAGCATGCAAATGATCGTCGATCTGATCCGTTCGATCATGCTACTTATAATCTCAACATGAGTTCAACTCCCCCAACAATGTATGAAGCATGCAAAAAATTCCTGAAACATACTCGCTAGCTAGCCTATGCCTTTTGCAATCTACACCACTCACAAGATATCTATCGAGTGCTTCTAAACCCGTGATCTCCAACATGAACAAATTCAATTGTAAATAGAGGCAATGGAAAGACTCATGGCCGGTGATATTCACTCCAAAGCGTGAAGCTTCTTATCACCGAAGAAGAAGACTGGCTATGCTATGGAATGGGAGGGGAAGGGTTGGAGTGCTACCTCTTCAGCCACCATGAGCCCGATGGGAGGTTCTTCAAGATGCAGCTCAAGGTTGGACATCCCATGGACGGCTACGTTGGCTACCACTTTGTTGCACCATGGAACGAGGTGATTGCTGCTGGGGCGATTAAAGCTGACACATGCGTGCATGTTAATGGGTATAGAAAGGGGCGACGGCTTGTGTTTGTGTTTGTTGGGCAGGAATTATTCGGTGTCGTGTGGTATGGCTATATGGGTTTCGCCCGGCTCTAGCAAATAAATGGCCACATATATAGTATGATGTTGAAGGAGGCAATATGGAGTCTTGAATTAGGGAGGGGATAGCAAAACCTAAACCTAGGGCTGTTAAACGAGTGTGCGAGCCCAGCTTGACTTGTATTCGAACTCGGCTCGAATAGTTTGAAGTTCTCGACTCGAGTTTAAATACACTTAAAATATTTAATTTTGACGAGCTTGAACCTAGCTTGTTCATGAGATTGAAATCGAGTCAATTGTAAAATATAAAGTAAATCACTACTTTATTATTATATTGTATATAAATAAATATAACTAGTTACAATTAAACTTATTAGTATATATATATATATACTATATTATTATATTATTTTATCGAGTCGAGCTACGAGTCGAGTTGAATATTGCCTTGCTCAAACTCGGCTCGAAGGATTCGAGTTTGAATTCGAGCATTTAAATATTGAGTTTCGAGTCGAGTCAAACTGAGCTGAAAGGTAATTGCTCATGAACTTGCTCGCCCAATTAGCGGCCATATAACCCCTGTATCAATTTTTTAATTAGTTCTAACCTCAACAAAAAGGGGAATATAATTGATTGTTAGAGTTAATTTTTTCAATCTCCACTAATTGTAGAGATTATAACTAATTATAAAACTACTAGAGTGGTTTAGCCGTTACAAGTCTTGTAGCAGATGCTCTCCTCTTGAATTGGATGGGGATTTGCTATAGCGCTTGTTATAGTAAAACTCTATAGCAATTTTTTTATTGGTTCTAACCTCCACAAAAAAGGAAATATAATTGATTGTTACTGTAAAACCCACGATTCGAGTTAGGGTTTTATATTCAGAACCGGTCGGGTCGATTGTTATTTTTTCGAGTTGAGTCAGTTTCAGGACACGTGTACCAAGCCGATACCAGTCGCGTGTATGAGCCATGAGGGTCATGCGTACCCAAGTATATGATGATAACTGTCATGAACACAGCAGAAAAGAATGAGTTATCAGATATATGAGAGTATGCCGGTCATTTTTTTATTATTTTGATATATAGTGGATCGTAGAATTAGTATTAGGTTGTTTACCGCGTTAGGACGCGTTTGTGCAGTCTGGGTGGGTTGATTAGTTCATAGAGCATATCATTATAATATTTGTGGTGTTGTTTGATTTTACGGGATTTTTCCCATATTTTTATGAATTTTTTTACGACTTAATACGACTTAGTTATTTGACTCGAGCCGGAGACGAGTCAAGTAATATTTACGATTTTGCCACCACACACCCCCGCGCCCTTCTTTTCTTCCCCAAACCAACGCCCTGCCGTGCCGCTCCCGTGCAGCGTCGCCGCCGCCGCTGCCGACGCCGCCCGGTCGCCGATCGTCGCCGCCCAGCTCCGCCACGGCGTAGCTGTGCCGCCGCGACCAGTCCGGCGCGCCAGGCCGCCGCGACGTCGCGAATCGGCTCGCCTAGCACCGCGGCTACATTCCGGTCGCGTCGCCGATTTCGCCGCCGCGAGCATCGCCACCACGATCGGTAGTCGCCTCAGCACCCTCGATCCACTCAGTCGCCTTTCCCGACCGGAGCGGAGGCCATCGCCGGCCTGGCCGGCCGGATCTAGCGACCCACGGCCGCTCTGTTTTGCATTTTCCGGCGAGCCGCCGCCTCCATTGGCCACGTCGACCTCGTAGATGAGTCGGGCTCGCCGAGCCGGTTCCGAGGGTACCCAACACGACCACTTTCCGACCAGTAGACGCCGCCGGCGATTGTCGCCGGAAAACCACCGGAAGCCGTCAAAACCGCCAGTAGCTGCTGGAAAACCGGAATTTCTGGAATTCGCCGGAATGCACTGGATCTTCCGCGGGGCTCACCCAGTCGAGCCCGATCGAACGTCGGACGCCGGGGAGCGCCGAATTCGAGCTCCGAGACACGCGACGGAACCCTAGCCGTCGCCGATTGCCGACGATGTGAGGTATAATTACCTCCAATTTGATTATTTAAATTGATGATTGTTAGCATAACATGATAGGATTGAGTGATTCCCATGATAGAAGTCTGAGCATGAAAGAAGTAATGATATGTATGATATGATTGGTAATGAGTAAATATTAAGTGATCCGATGATGTAAAGTAAATTTGAGCATGTTAATCGGGTACGATGTAACTTAGGAAAAACACAGTAAAATTGGTATGAATAATATTAGTTAGAATTATTTTCATATTTATGATTATTTGATTATTGATTGACGGTCATTGTGTGTGATTCATCATTTAGTTAGCGGGCGTTAGTATTTAGTTTTGATGTGTAGGTACGGAGTAGGAGCTTGCCGCCTAGGCGCGATGACACGCTTGGAGCTTCTACCAGGTCCGTTTAGGACTCGCTCTGTTTTACGTCTTTCTATTGTATGTTTAATTTATTGTCTGCAGGACGGGTTAAGTGGCGTTTTATCGGATCCCACTTAACTCGGGCCATTTAACCGAACATTTTCCGGATTAATAACCCCTCGAGGATGAGATCCCTCGAGGATGATTTCGAAACCAAGATCCACCACAAGTTGCCTTCGGGCCTATTATATAAATCCCTACCCAGCCCTATATATATGTAGTTTTCGCGTTTTCAGTGAGACGAGAGATGGAGAAATCGACTGCACGTACCATGCAGAGGATGCCGTGACAGTCAAAGCGGGCTCTGGATTAGTGCCAGCGGACTGTTCCATTCCCGAGGGATCCTGACAACTCCGCGTTTGAGTTCCTCACACCCAGAGAACGTGGAGGTTTACGGGTACTGTTTAGTACAGCGCATGTCCGGACTTGTGGTTCAAAGGGTACTAAAGGCGACTGCCTGAGAGTACTCGGCCTTCGTGCTCAAGGCTAGGAGAAATATGGAGGTAAGGAGAGGGCTTAGGATAAAGTTTCACGAGAAGTACTGAAAAAGAAGTGCCGAGAGCGGCATAGTACCAGCAGCAGATCAGTAAGTTCGGGATGCTACCGGGTCTGCAGCCCAGTGGCTCCTCAGTAGTGCCCTTCAGAGTGTTCACGTGGAGTATATGATGATTTCTTTCATATGAGAGTTTGCTCTCATAGCCAGTTTGTTATAGTTATTTTCTTTTCCGGACCAGTAACACTTGTTACTGACGTTTTTCTTATACTATATGTAGGTAATAAGCACGAGATGGATGGGCCAGCTCAGGACGGAGGAGCAATAAGGTCTTCTGCACACACATTGGGTGATTGAATGTTTAATGTTTTGTTATGATGTTATTTTATACACATGCTATGATTAAATGTTTGAGCATGATGATATGATGTGAATGGAATGCTAAGACACGATAACAGAATGCAAAATATGATTAGAGTTGCGCAGCGGAAGCTTAGTGGGTTGAGACCCAAGTTTCAGAATGAATACGTTATAAATGAGATTTTGTGTGATTGTTAATGCATGCCGATATATTTATATATATATTATTTTGACAGGGTGGGCCCATAATTGCACTTTTATGAGAGACTCTGTCAGTTTTACTTCAGAATTTTCATCGATTTTGCTCGTAATTGTGATGGTGTGAAAATTGGTTGCATGTCATCCATGTAGTATCCTGTTAGGGTTTTATGCATTCACACATGCATATAGCAAGTTGGATCTTCATGACGGATCGTATCTTCATCTTAAGACGCCGAGATTGGATCCGCATGAGTTAGGTTCGGGTTAGCCGACCTAACCGGGGCCTGTAACATGCCGGTTCGGTTCACGAGCGTGAACCGGATTTGAGGTGTTATAGTTACAGTTAATTTTTTCAATCTCTTCCAATTATAGAGATTATAACTAATCATCAAACTATTACAGGTTCTGCTGTAACAAGTGCTACAATTGCCCTTGATTTAGGAGGGATCTGTTAGCAATTGTTACAACAAAACCTGTAGCAGCATTTTAGTATGTCCTGGCATATTTGAATATGTTCTTCTGGTGCCTGGATCGGAAGAGATACATGTGATAAATTGTGTTGTCCCTTCATTTGTATTTGGTAACTCTTTGCGTTGTGTCTGGCTGGTACGTACTACAAGGGTCGTCTTAATTTTCAACTCTAAGTGTGATGTACCTTCATCATTTAGAACATAAACTAGGAGTTGGGAACTCTACTGAACCTAACTAATTGACTCGTCATGCAGGGTACGCACAAATTATAGTTCTATGAGAACTTTTGTGGACAACTCGTATAATAAAGATTTAAGCAAAAAGGTAGGAAGCTAAGTTTTATATAGTTCTCTACATATATATTTGTGATATTGGGGTTGGATTTTTCATGAATGTTTTTAGAGTCCTCCCTCTCCTTGCCACGGCGGCCCATGTTAGCTTTTGTGAGAGTTTGGAGAACAAGAACCACACTAACCATTCATTGGTTCTAAATTTATATACAATGCTCTGTTCTCTTATGAATACATCGACCAATGAGATTGAAAAAAATAATAAAAACAGATTTTATTTTACACTAAACGGTAAAATAGAAGGTCTATAACTTTCTTCACAATTTATTTCAACTCTTAGCTTTAATTTCTGGATTTTTTAAAAGTAACTTCTTCTCTAAGACAGTGGATATCTATAGCTATGACGTGGATTTTTCAAAGTAACAGGTTGGAAAGAATTTGTGTGACAATTTATAACAAAAAACAAGGAAAACACAACGTGGAGGAGCAAGTTTATCAATATTAGCTTACGGTTGTGCTACCGTGGAGAAGGGTGGAGCTGGAAACATAACAGCCCAAACAGCTCTTGCATGCATAAGAAAAGCTTATAAGCTCGAAATCCCATGCTCGTGCACAACGTGATAAGAAGAAAGAAGAAGTAAATGAAACAGACAGTTAGAAAAAGCAACCTCCTGGTATGGATCTGCAGATCACGCGCTACCTTTAACACTTTAATTCCGTAACAAGTAACAAGCTACGACGGTTCATGCAAAAAAGAAAAAGAAAAAGCTGTAATGCACATAAATGGTCATCAACCTGATTCATCATCTTCTTATAAGATCATCACGCGGCTACTTTCAATTCCATAAAACAGAGTGCTTTTAACCAAGTTAGAAAATGCTATGAAGTAGAGTTCTAGAACATTTTAACATTTCATTCGTATAATGAACTTCAATCTGCATGAATGCCACGTAACTTGATGCTCACATTGTAATTCGTATTGCGCTCACGCATAACGTAAGAAAAGAATTGGTGCATGCATAATTGGTTGACTGCTTCATTTTCGTTTACGTTCTCATAGATTTTTAACGTGAATAAGAAACAGCACGCAAATGATGATCATCAATCTGATTCACAAACACGGATCACGCCGATCTTAACCGTTCAACTCCCAAACAATCCGTGAATCATGCAAAAGAAATCCAGAAACAGATTCGCTAGCTCATATCTTTTGCAATTTCCCTCGCTATCAACTCCACCACTCACAGCAGTACATGCATGTTCACTAAGCTCATCTAGATGCAATATATATAGCCTGCTTCCCTACATACAATCTGATCCCTGATCGATCGTCTTGTTAATTCGTTTCTTGCAGGTTCAAAGGTGTTAATATTCTGAAATGATGCTGGCGAACAGGGTGAGAGTGGCCTGGAAAGAACAGACTTTGGCAATAAGGTCCAAGGACGCCAAGTACATTACCATGATCAACTTCGACCGGCGCGAACTGGAAGCGATGGCAAAATCCTATGTCCTAAACCCGTTGGCATACGATGATTATTACCAAGATCTGAGGTCTCTTCTTTCTCCCGAAGAAGACCGGTCCCTGTTGAATGGTGAGATGAAGGAGGTGGAGTGCTATCTCTTTAACCATCGCTACGCCGACGGAAGCTTCTTCAAGATGCGGCTCAAGTATGATGATCCCAATACTGTCTGCTCCAACAAGGGCTGCTACTACTTTGTTGGACCATGGCAGGAGGTGATTGATTCTGGGGCCATACAATGTGGATCACATGCAAAGGTTTACGGGTACAGAGAGGAAGGGCAGGTTGTGTTCGTGTTCAGAAGGATGGATTTGAGCAATTTTACGCAAGAAGTAATGACGGTCGACGGCCAGAAACGGGGAAACTGGGCCAAGTTTAGGGTTGGTTGGGCGGATTCGCTTGGGAAGCAGCGGTCTGAATGGGTTGACATGACCTTTTAGATTAATCCTCCTACAGTCCACGAGTGTATTGTGGTAGCTAGGTAGTCATGAGGTATTGTTGGCGATAAGGGTTCTGCAGCTTGTTCATTATCCAAGCTCTAGCTAGCTAAATAAATCGCCTTAATTATATATATATATAGGATCGTCGACGATTCATATATATTCATGATGTTATATTATGGATGCATGGAGGGTCTTAACCATTAGGTTGTTATGTACAGTGGTGCATGGATAGTAAGATCAGTAGTAGTGTTATATGTGAATTATTATGAGTGTATTGCAACAAAATGCGTCGTGTTTTATTGTTCTTGGCCAAGTATTCATGTGTTGTTAGTTTTCTCGAGTTCTGTGGCAGTTGGCGTTTTTTGTTGTACGTAGTTTTTTTCTCAATTAACTGCATGGATCTGTGGATTATTTCAGAAATGAGCTACATGCAATTCATAACGCTATTCCGGGAAAATTAATTTTCGGTTCCTGAACATGACTCCTGCAATAAAGATCAAGATCAGAATCCAATAATAGATGCTTTGATCTATGATAGATTATGATACCTAAGTTGTCGCTCAAGTATATATACTTTATACTTGAATCAAATCATGAAGCTGCTCAGAAAAGGAATAACAAAAAAACTATATATACAAGAACTTTGGTTTTTCTTCGGATCTGTTTCGATCCCATGCATATGCGTAAGTTCTATTGGATAGAAGACATGTTAACGATGCTACTCCAAATAGACTGTTATCGAGGATCAAAGCATTGCTTGCCTCCATCCTCCAAGTCCAATCCTGGAACTACATCCCCGCCACCATTACTACGGCACATGAATGGCAAATGATCTGCAATCCCATCATAAAACATCCCAGGAAACTCCTCGTCAGCAGTACTATTTTCCATACGTTGCCTTAGCGCCAACTTATCATCCTCCTGATCTGTCTCACACTCGGAGGCATTTGGGTTCTATTCCAACAATTCCCTAAAGACAGATGATCTTTTCTCTTAAGTTCATTCACAAATTCAAGGAATCCAACTGTAGTTGAATCTGAGCTTTGAACATTTTATAATCTGAAACAATTAGAAATTATACCTTAAAGGTTATACTCGGTAGCTACATATTTGGCACAGAGCAAAAATTTTCATAACAAATATTTTGGCTAGTTATAAATTCCACAAACCAATACAAGAACAATTTGCCCTCAACTATCATTAGCACGGTCTAATCTCAGCAAATTCAAAACAACAAATCAAAATAACCAAACAGTGAAAACTAATCGGCCAGGAAGCCAATCAGGATGACGACTCATTTGCCGGCATGTGCATGCAATCCTATCTAATCCCACTCACTTATTGTATATGTGCGCTTCTAAATTACCGATATCTCCCACAACGTATTATAAATAGAGGCAAAGGATAGATAGATCAGATACATGCAGTCAAGCTTCTCTTACATGTACAATTTCTCTCTCGATCATCTTGTTACAAGCTAGTTTCTTGCAGGCAGCTCATCAATATCCAAAGAAGCTGCAGCTGTTCTGAAATGGGCGGCTGCTTTTGGGATACAGTAGCCTGGCTTGAGCAGAGTTTGCCAGTCTGGTACAAGAACGCCGCGTACATCACCTCCTTCCACTTCACGCCATCCTACATGGGAGAGATGGCAAAATCCTACATCCCCAACTCCGAACAACTGTGGTCTATTTCTCCCGAAGCAGACCAGTCCCTGATGGGTGGCGATACGAATATGGTGGGATGCTATCTCTTCAACCATCGCTACGCCGACGGGAGCTTCTTCAGGATGCAGCTCAACTGTCTCTTGAGATATTCCCTCCCATGAGAAAGCATTCAGTCACATTAAAAGTCGTGAAGACATGAAGATAAACAAGGAGGTATGACGAATTCGATGAGAATTCGTGGAATACGTGAAGAGACTCATTAGTGAGGATTCCAATGCTCAAGAAGTAGTGTTTGGAGTTGGCTTTTCATTTCCAAGTGGTATTAATATCTCTAATCTATAAATATGTGATTAGAGGTATGTGTTCGGTGTGCTTTCCCTTTGGGGAAGTTCCATGCAGTGTTCTCCTTTAGGGGAGACTTGAGGGATTATAGATCTAGACAGGGTCACTATTGGTAGTGCATGTGGGAGAAGAAAGTGAAATTGTTTGTTGTGAGGTGAAGATATGACTTCGGGTTCTTCGACAAGATCAACAGTAGTTAATTTCTTTTCTTTCTCTACCTTTGTCTGTGGATTGTAATTGGGAGTAGTGTTACTCTTTTGGGTGGAGTTTTCCACATTTGGGTAGAGTTTCTACTTTTATTGGGGTGAAGTTTTTCACACTTTCGTAGAATTTTCTACATGTATTGGGTGGAGTTTTTCCACATATAACGGGGAGTGGTTTCACTCATAAGGGGAGAGTTTGGAGAAGTTTTTCATCATCTCAAGTTGAAGTGGGGTCGTAATCTAAGGTGTGAGATTGATCCATTTTTCATTTGAGGTGTATGTTAGTTTTCTCAATTTCTCAAGAATTGTATCTTTTAGATCTTGTTATTGATCTGATTTAGGATAGGAGAGTTTTCTCAAATTTTATTTCGATACTTGATTGTAAGAGATTTCTTAATCAAAGTTGATCGAATAGGTTAGTTTTCTTTTCTCTAAATTGGGAGGAAAGTTTCCATCCATTTTTATCTTGGGTGTCTCCTATTCATTTCATCGAGTAGGGGAAATATTTTCTGGTTTGTTTTCGCTGCAGTGTATATTTCCCAACACTGTCAACGTGTTAGTCTTCATTGGAAATTCGCCGGCTTCCATCTGATTGCACCATGGCATGAATTGATTGATTCTGGGGCGGCTTGTGTTCGTGTTTAGGAGGTCGGACATGGCCGATGTGGCTGATTCGATAACGGTTTGTGGTTACATGGAGGGACCGAAGCGGGCTCAGTTTGTGTTGACGAGGATTCGGAGTCTTATGGGAACCGTTCCGATTAGGGGTGGGCGTAGACGTCCGAATTTGCCCGTCTGACCGAAGTCCGAAGTATGTCCGACCAAATTTGACCGACCGAATTCGACTGAATTAAAACAAACCAAACATGGACATTTCTTTGTCCAACCGACCGACCGACCGAGTATCCGATTTTTTATATCAATAATATAATATCTTCAACATTTGTAAAGTTAATATTATAGTTTATGAAAATTTTAAAATATAATATACAGTAAAATTTATTAAGTTTATACATAAAATTTGATATTTAATATCTAAAATAACAAAAAATTACATACATAGAAAAAAGATAAAGTCACTCTTATATTTAGGAATTTAGAATTATACGTTCATATTAATAATCATATCAAACCACTTATAATTTAATTAGCATGTTCTCAATTTTTAAAGTCAAACAAAAAATAATCAATGTATAAAAACTTTAAAATAATCATTGACATCAAAATATACTCCAATATTACGTATACTTTAAAGATGAAATATTTTAATAGTTAATTCTTCATCCAATGTAACTCACCTACATGAAAAAAAAACAAAAAAGTTAATTACTATTTTTTGTCTTCTCTATTTTGAAATTAGGACAATTCCCTTCAATATTCTTCAATAAATAAATAGTTCCATAACTTCCAATTCCCTCTGTAAAACCCATGTCCCAAGTTAGGGTTTTATAGTCCGAACCGGTCGGTTCGACCGTTATTTTTGAATCGAATAGAATTATTTTAGGCTAAATAATACATTAGGACGTGTTATATGGTAGAATTATTAGTTATAGTGCATGTCATTTGGATGTTGTGGTGTTTATTTTATTTTATGGGATTTTCCTGATTTTTTTGGATTTTTTGAAGATTTTATTCTGAGTTAGTTATTATTTTTAACTCGTGCCGGTATCGAGTCAAGTCTTATTTACGAGTTTGCCACCGATCATCTTTTCCCCCAAACCCCCCAAACCCTAGCGCTATCTTCGCCGCCATCCTGCCACCGATCGATGCTGCCCTGCCCAGCCGTACCATTGCCGTGACATCTCGACCACCACTAGCCACTGACAAGCCACTGTGAGGCCGGAGGCAGGCAGGCAGGTGGAGGGCAGGCAGGCACGCGGTGGAGGAGGGCATTTGAGGGTGGGCGGGCAGGGCGGCCGAGGGCGGCGGAGGCAGGCGGGGCAGCGTGATTACGCTGCACGCAGAGGGCAGTGGAGGCAGGTGGCGGTGAAGGGGTTTCGCGGCGCGCAGAGGGCGGCAGAGGCAGGCGGTGGCGGAGGGGTTTCGCTGCGCGCAGGGCAGCGGAGGCCGGTGGATGCTCGCAGGGTGGCAAAGGCAGTCTGCAGGCAGCTGCGGAGGCGGTCGGCAGGCGGCGGTGGGGGGTAAGCTGGCGGCGGAGGCGGCGAACAGGGCGGTGGCGACGGCGCGCAAGGCGGCGGTGGCGGCGGAGACTGAAACAGTGCTAGGTTTCCATTTGATTTCGGACCGTCCGTGGACACTGTTTGGGCCCGATGGACAAGTCGGACAATAATTTGGTCGGACGAATTTTGTCTGACGAAATTTTGGACAGACACGGACAATAACTTGTCCGATGTCTGTCCGACTAATGCCCACCCCTAGTTCCGATGCACAACTCTTTTGAGGTGACCTTCAATTAGCTATGGCATTCCTTAATTAATTCTCCTGTAATTTTGTTATAATCTGCTAATTGTCCTTGGGATCATGATATGCAGATAAGGAGAAAGTTCTCCGGTACTTAGCTAAATAAATGGCCATAGTATATATATATATATATATATATATATATATATATATATGGGTAAAGTTTTCTTCAGCTTGGGGCAGATGAAGCTTGATCTGGGCTATCCTTGATGGCCCAGATCTATTGTTTTCAAAAAAATAAAAAATAAACCTTTCCCCCAAAGGCTCCGGCGGCGGCTGCCGTGCCACTGTGCTGGCCACATCCGTCAGTGGGCAACATTGTCTGGTCTCCTACCTCTCAAATCCGGTCACGTGGCAGCCAGACATGGCCGGCCGACCCCGGATCGGGCCGCATGGCCACAGATTTCCGTGCAGCCACAGATCTGGCCCTTAGCCGCAGCGGGCTCACCGTCGCCAACCGCCTCTTCACCCCACCTTGAACGACACCCTTGAGATGGACCCCCGTGTTGGCACCACCTCCAAGGTTGTTGCTGCTGCCGCCTCCCAGAGCAGGTGCTCCAACAGCCACAACGGCTTGAACTTGTCGCTTACAACGCACATGGTGCCGACGTTGATTCGACCTTGTCTGGCCACCTATCGACCAAATCTAGCAGCAGCCAAATCGGGCCGTGCAACAAGGAGAATTTCGATTTTTTTAATGCGCCACAAGATCTGGCTTCCCCGCCATATAAGGCTGCGTGGTCAAGTCGGTAGCCGTGCCACCCGGTTTGGGCTAGGCCAGCCATGTTTGGCTGCCCCGCGTCTGGCTGCCCAGTGACCGAACCTGGTAGGTGGCGGTTAAATCTAGCCACAATCTGCAAATTTTATTTTATTTTACTTTTTGTTTGGGGATGACCAGATATGGTTGCTGGCAGCTGGCACAGCCACTCAGTGGCCACCGGCATCATTTGGGGAGGTTTATTTTTATTTTTTATTTTTTTGAAAAGAATAGATCTAGGCCGTCCTTGTAATCGGACAGACCAAATCAAAGTTTGGGGCAAAAAATTTCTGCCCCGGAGCATCTTAGCGCCTTTACACATACATATATATAAGATGACAATGTTTTATTTATTTACAATTGATGCATGTTGGAGAGATCAATATATGTAATATCTGTAGTTCATTTGGAGGCTCTTATGCGAGCTCTATCTGTACTGTGGCATGCAGCTTGACAATGAGATTAGTAAATCAGTATGCTCTTATATGAAATGATCTATATATTATTAATGTTGTTGGCCAAGTATTCTGTTATTAGCCTTCTAAAAGCATTTTTATTGTATTTTCTCTTAAAACTAGATATTTGTACATGCACAAAATGATCGGCATGCATGCGCCAACTGATTTTTGTTGTAACAATTCCAGCAGCTTAATCTCATAACTATAGAATTTCTCGTCCCAGGATGATATATATTGAGCGTCGCATTAGGTCGTTTTGTGTACAAACTCGTCTTTGTTCGAAAAATTAAAACCGGAAATTTTCTAAGGTACCGACTTGTTATGAAGCATAACAGCAAACAAGTAGTTAAATCATCCATATTAACCAATCTTGCTCATCTACTAATTTGATAACAGAACACACTACTTTAGTTGCAACTCTTTAACGTGAAGATGCACGCATTGAACCCTGAAACAGACTTCTACTATATTTACCTCATGCACTGCTATATAATGTCCTCCATGACTATCATGCCTATCCCACATCTGCGAAACATTTAAAAAATGTTCTGCGTGATTTTTTAGCAAGCAAATGATCTTCGATCTGATCCGATTGATCATGCTACTTATAATCTCAACATGAGTTCAATTCCCCCAACAATGTATGAAGCATGCAAAAAATTCATGAAACATACTCGCTAGCTAGTTTATGCCTTTTGCAATCTACACCACTCACAAGATATCCATCGAGTGCTTCTAAACCCGTGATCTCCAACATGAACAAATTCTATTGTAAATAGAGGCAAAGGAAAGACTCATGGCTGGCGATATTCACTCCATATTGTTAGGTTTATTTCATTGGTCAGTGAATAATGTTTGTGATTTGCATATAAGTTAATTTTTGAATTAAGAAAAACTCGTGAAATATATTATGAGTTTCATTTGGTTGTTACAAGCTCTTTTAGATGCCCAATAGTTGTATTAGAGTCAATTGCGTTTTCGTGTTTGCCTAAGTCAATTGTAGAAGTTTCTTTCATGGGTTTCTCCTGATGATTTGATACTTATAACGATTTTTATTTAGTTGTTAAAAGCCTTTTCGGTGGTCAAGTAAACTTTGGTGTTTGCCTATGCTAATTGTGAAAATTGTTGTTTGACTAAGTCGATTGTAGAAGTATCATTAACAAGAGTTTATTAAGTAATGATACGTGAATTCTGTTTGATGTATCGATGTATGAAGGGGAGATTATTAGTTTATCACGTATCGGTCGTAGATAATCTTATTGACTTATATACTAGCTAATGGAAAACTTTACTCCTTCAATTAGCTTTTAAATTAAAAAGGCTCGTAATATCTAAGTGTTTTATTTGATTGTTACAGATTCTTTTGGGGCCCAAAGGGCCCAACACATATAACCATACTCTCTAACTACTCAATTCTTTGCTAGAAATCAGATCAAATTAGAAGTGCTCGTGAAATGGGAGATAGGGATGAGAGGATTGCCTTGTTTATCCAGAATACGATAGTCATGATCAAGAACGCAGAGTACATCAGCGAGATCAAGTTCACCCAATCCCTGCTGGAAAGAATGGAAGCAACCCATCGGTTAAAGCCAACCGCACACATTGACCTCCAAAGCGTAAAGATTGTTATCACCGAGGAAGAAGACTGGCTATGCTATGGAATGAGAGGGGAAGGGTTGGAGTGCTACCTCTTCAGCCACCATGAGCCCGATGGGAGGTTCTTCAAGATGCAGATCAAGGTTGGACATCCCATGGACGGCTACGTTGGCTACCACTTTGTTGCACCATGGAACGAGGTGATTGCTGCTGGGGCGATCAAAGCTGACACATGCGTGCATGTGTATGGGTATAGAGAGGGGCGACGGCTTGTGTTTGTGTTTGTTGGGTAGGAATTATTCGGTGTCGTGTGCTATGACGATATGGGTTTCGCCCGGCTCTGGCAAATAAATGGCCACATATATAGTTTGATGTTATAGGAGCCAGTATGGAGTCTTGAATAAGGGAGGGGATAGCAAAACAACTGTAGTAATTTTTTAATTAGTTCTGAATGTTGGAAATTCGACATAAATGTATACATGAATCAGGAATTATATTATATGTTATTATATAAGGCTGGCTAAATTAAATTGATATACAAAAGTTAAGGGTTATGAGCCATAAATTAAAGTGTAGAATTCAATGAGAAAAGTGTGGAATTCAATGTGTAGATACCTTTTCATAAATTCTCTTTCGTAATGGGTGGAATTGAATTTATGGAACTAAGGCTATAAATAAGGAGGTTATGGTCCCTGAATTCATATTTGGTTTTCGTTCTCGTATCCCATTGTCTAGAACTTTGGTTTAGAAAACTAGTCTTGGATTTGAAAGATCCATAACTGAGAATTCAGGTTTTGAAAACTCTTCCTGGAGTTTCTTTATGGCTTCAGGTTCGCTTCCGCTATTATGGCTTCAGGTTCGCTTCCGCTATTTTATTTTATTTATCTAGTTTAATTTTTTTGATGATTTGATATGAAGTCGATCTAAGTTTGTACAATTTATTTATAACAAGTGATATCAGAGCCACCTTTATATCAAATTATTGAGAATTAGGTTTTATTTTATGAATTATTGTGGGATTTAATCCCAAAATTAAGGTCTTCTTTTGGTAACATAACATGAGGAAAATAAAATTACAAAAGGTTATAATTTTAGAAATTCCCACATAAAGATAAAGATATATATATATATTATAACTAAATAAATCGCCTTAATTATATCTATATATAGGATCGACGACGATTCATATATATTCATGATGTTATATTATGGATGCATGGAGGGTCTTAACCATTAGGTTGTTATGTACAGTGGTGCATGGATAGTAAGATCAGTAGTAGTGTTATATGTGAATTATAATGAGTGTATTGCAACAAAATGCGTCGTGATCAATTGTTCTTGGCCAAGTATTCATGTGTTGTTAGTTTTCTCGAGTTCTGTGGCAGTTGGCGTTTTTTGTTGTACGTAGTTTTTTCTCAATTAACTGCATGGATCTGTGGATTATTTCAGAAATGAGCTACATGCAATTCAAAGCGCTATTCCGGGAAAATTAATTTTCGGTTCCTGAACATGACTCCTGCAATAAAGATCAAGATCAGAATCCAATAATAGATGCTTTGATCTTTGATAGATTATGATACCTAAGTTGTCGCTCAAGTATATATACTTGAATCAAATCATGAAGCTGCTCAGAAAAGGAATAACAAAAAAACAATAAATACAAGAACTTTGGTTTTTCGGATCTGTTCCGATCCCATGCATATGCGTAAGTTCTATTGGATAGAAGACATATTAACGATGCTACTCCAAATAGACTGTTATCGAGGATCAAAGCATTGCTTGCCTCCATCCTCCAAGTCCAATCCTGGAACTACATCCCCGCCACCATTACTACGGCACATGAATGGCAAATGATCTGCAATCCCATCATAAAACATCCCAGGAAACTCCTCGTCAGCAGTACTATTTACCATACGTTGCCTTAGCGCCAACTTATCATCCTCCTCATCTGTCTCACACTCGGAGGCATTTGGGTTCTATTCCAACAATTCCCTAAAGACAGATGATCTTTTCTCTTAAGTTCATTCACAGATTCAAGGAATCCAACTGTAGTTGAATCTGAGCTTTGAACATTTTATAAGCTGAAACAAGTAGCAATTATACCTTAAAGGTTATACTCAGTAGCTACATATTTGGCACAGAGCAAAATTTTCATAACAAATATTTTGGCTAGTTATAAATTCCACAAACCAATACAAGAACAATTTGCCCTCAACTATCATTAGCACGGTCTAATCTCAGCAAATTCAAAACATCAAATCAAAATAACCATACAGTGAAAACTAACCGGCCAGGAAGCCAATCAGGATGACGACTGATTTGCCGGCAGGTGCATGCAATCTCATCTACTACCACTCACATATTGTATATGTGCGCTTCTAAATTACCGATATCTCCCACAACGTATTATAAATAATACATAGATCAGATACATGCAGGCAAGCTTCTCTTACATGTACAGTTTCTCTCTCGATCATCTTGTTACAAGCTAGTTTCTTGCAGGCAGCTGATCAATATCCAAAGAAGCTGCAACTGTTCTAAAATGGGCGGCTGCTTTTGGGATACAGTATCCTGGCTTGAGCAGAGTTTGACAGTTTGGTACAAGAATGCCGCGTACATCTCCTCCTTCCACTTCACGCCATCCTACCTGGGAGAGATGGCAAAATCCTATATCCCCAACTCCGAACAACTGTGGTTTATTTCTCCCGAAGCAGACCAGTCCCTGATGGGTGGCGACACGAATATGGTGGGATGCTATCTCTTCAACCATCGCTACGCCGACGGGAGCTTCTTCAGGATGCAGCTCAACTGTCAACGTGTTAGTCTTCTCCATTGGAAATTCGCCGGCTTCCATCTGATTGCACAATGGCATGAATTGATTGATTCTGGGGCGGCTTGTGTTCGTGTTTAGGAGGTCGGACATGGCTGATGTGGCTGTTTCGCTAACGGTTTGTGGCGACATGGAGGGACCGAAGCAGGCTCAGTTTGTGTTGACGAGGACGGATTCGGAGTCTTATGGGAACCGTTCCCATGCACAACTCTTTTGAGGTGACCTTCAATTAGCTAGGGCATTCCTTAATTAATTCCCCCGTAATTTTGTAATAATCTGGTAATTATTCTTGGGATCATGATATGCAGATCAGGACTCCGGTACTTAGCTAAATAAATGGCTATAGTATAGTATAGTATAGTATATATATCTACATATATATATGGGTAAAGTTTTCCTCGGCCTCGGCAGAAAAATTTGTTTTGCCCCAAAGTTTGATTTGGGCTGACTGCCCTGATCCATTGTTTTTTACAAAAAAACTAAGCCTTTACCCAAAGGCTCCGGCGGTGGCTACCGCGCCACCGAGCTGGCCACATCCGTGAGCGGGCGACATTGTTTGGCCACCCACCTCTCAAATCCAGACACGTGGCGGCCAAATATGGCTGGCCAACCTCGGATCGAGCCGCATGGCCACAAATTCTCGTGCGGCCGCAGATCTGGCCCTCAGCCGCCTCACCATCCACCTTGAACGTCACCCTTGAGATGGACCCTTGCGTTGTCACCACCTCCAAGGTCACTGCCGTTGTCGCCACCCAGAGCAGCTGCTCCAATAGCCACGGCGGCTTGAACTTGTCGCTCACAATGCACATGGTGCCGACATTGATCCGGCCTTGTCAGGCCACCCACCGACCAAATCCGGCTGCCGCCAAATTGGGTCGTGCAGCAAGGAAAATTTCGAATTTTTTTTAATGCGCGGCAGGATCTGGCCTCCCCGCCACATAAGGCCGCGTGGTCAAGTCGGTAGCCGCGCAACCTGATTTGGGCTTGGCCAGCCATGTCTGGCTGCCCCGCGTCTGGCTACCTAGTGATCGGACCTGGTAGATGGCGGCTAAATCACAATCGGCAAATTTTATTTTATTTTATTTTTTATTATACGGCCAAATCTGACTGCGCTGACCAGGTCCATTCGCCGCCTGGCCACTTGGCTAGACCCGGCCACAACTAGATTTGGTCTAGGGATGACCAGATATGGCAACCAGTGGTCGGCACAGCCACTCGGCAGCCATTGACATCATTTGGGGAGGTTTATTTTTGTGTTTTTATTTTTGAAAATAATAGATCTAGGCCACCCTTATAATCAGATAGCCCAGATCAATGTTTGGGGCAAAAAATTTCTGCCCTGGAGCATCGTAGCGCCTTTACACATACGTATATATAAGATGACGATGTTTTATTTATTTACAATTGATGCATGTTGGAGAGATCAATATATGTAATATCTGTATGTTGTTCATTCGGAGGCTCTAATGCGAGCTCTATCTGTACTGTGGCATGCAGCTTGACAATGAGATTAGTAAATCAGTATGCTCTTATATGAAGTGATTTATATATTATTAATGTTGTTGGCCAAGTATTCTGTTATTAGCCTTCTAAAATCATTTTTATTGTATTTTCTCTTAAAACTAGATATTTTTACATGCACAAAATGATCGGCATGCATGCGCCAACTGATTTTTGTTGTAACAATTCCAGCAGCTTAATCTCGTAACTATAGAATTTCTCGTCCCAGGATGAGCGTCGCATTAGGTCGTTTTGTGTACAAACTCGTCTTTGTTCGAAAAATTAAAACCGGAAATTTCCTAAGGTACCGACTTGTTATGAACCATAACAGCAAACAAGTAGTTAAATCATCCATATTAACCAATCTTGCTCATCTACTAATTTGATAATAGATCACACTACTTAAGTTGCAACTCTTCAACGTGAAGATGCATGAATTGAATCCTGAAACAGACTTCTACTATATTTACCTCATGCACTGCTATATATTGTCCTCCATGACTATCATGCCTATCCCACATCTGCGAAACATTTAAAAAATGTTCTGCGTGGTTTTTTAGCAAGCAAATGATCGTCGATCTGATCCGTTCCATCATGCTACTTATAATCTCAACATGAGTTCAACTCCCCCAACAATGTATGAAGCATGCAAAAAATTCCTGAAACATACTCGCTAGCTAGCCTATGCCTTTTGCAATCTACACCACTCACAAGATATCTATCGAGTGCTTCTAAACCCGTGATCTCCAACATGAACAAATTCTATTGTTAATAGAGGCAATGGAAAGACTCATGGCGGGTGATATTCACTCCAAAGCGTAAAGATTGTTATCACCGAGGAAGAAGACTGGCTATGCTATGGAATGGGAGGGGAAGGGTTGGAGTGCTACCTCTTCAGCCACCATGAGCCCGATGGGAGGTTCTTCAAGATGCAGCTCAAGGTTGGACATCCCATGGACGGCTACGTTGGCTACCACTTTGTTGCACCATGGAACGAGGTGATTGCTGCTGGGGCGATTAAAGCTGACACATGCGTGCATGTTTATGGGTATAGAAAGGGGCGACGGCTTGTGTTTGTGTTTGTCGGGCAGGAGTTATTCGGTGTCGCGTGGTATGGCGATATGGGTTTCGCCCGGCTCTAGCAAATAAATGGCCACATACATAGTATGATGTTTAAGGAGGCAGTATGGAGTCTTTAATTAGGGAGGGGATAGCAAAACCTAAACCTAGGGCTGCTAGACGAATGTGCGAGCCGAGCTTGACTTGTGTTCGAACTCGGCTCGAATAGTTCGAAGTTATCGATTCGAGTTTAAATACACTTAAAATATTTAATTTTGACGAGCTTGAACCTAGCTTGTTTATGAGATTGAAATCGAGTCGAATGTAAAATAGAAAAGTAAATCACTACTTTATTATTATATTGTATATAAATAAATATAACTAGTTACAATTAAACTTATTAGTATATATATCTATATAGACTATATTATTATATTATTTTATCGAGTTGAGCTACGAGTCGAGTTGAGTCGAATATTGCCTTCCTCAAACTCGGCTCAAAGGATTCGAGTTTGAATTCGAGCATTTAAATGTTGAATTTCGAGTCGAGTCAAACTGAGCTGAACGCTAATTGCTCCGAACTTGTTCGCCCAATTAGCGGCCATATAACCCCTGTATCAATTTTTTAATTAGTTCTAACCTCAACAAAAAGGGGAATATAATTGATTGTTAGAGTTAATTTTTTCAATCTCCACTAATTGTAGAGATTATAACTAATTATAAAACTACTAGAGTGGTTTAGCCGTAACAAGTCTTGCAGCAGATGCTCTCCTCTTGAATTGGATGGGGATTTGCTGTATCACTTGTTATAGTAAAACTCTATAGCAATTTTTTTATTGGTTCTGACCTCCACAAAAAAGGAAATATAATTGATTGTTACAGTTAATTTTTTCAATCTCTTCCAATTATAGAGATTATAACTAATCATCAAACTATTGCAGGTTCTGCTGTAACAAGTGCTACAATTGCCCTTGATTTAGGAGGGACCTGTTAGCACTTGTTACAACAAAACCTGTATTTGGTAACTCTTTGCGTTGTGTCTGGCTGGTACGTACTACAAGGGTCGTCTTAATTTTCAACTCTAAGTGTGATGTACCTTCATCGCTTAAAACATAAACTAGGAGTTGGGAAATCTACTGAACCTGACTAATTGACTCGTCATGTAGGGTACGCACAAATTATGAGTTCTATGAGAACTTTTGTGGACAACTCGTATAATAAAGATTTAAGCAAAAAGGTAGGAAGCTAAGTTTTATATAGTTCTCTACATATATATTTGTGATATTGGGGTTGGATTTTTCATGAATGTTTTTAGATTCCTCCCTCTCCTTGCCACGGCCGCCCATGCTAGCTTTTGTGAGAGTTTGAAGATCAAGAACCACACTAACCATTCATTGGTTCTAAATTTATATACAATGCTCTGTTCTCTTATGAATACATCGACCAATGAGATTGAAAAAAATAATAAAAACAGATTTTACGTTTACACTAAACGGTAAAATAGAAGGTCGCTAACTTAACAATTGACATATTCATTATATTTGTGTTGCTTTCTTCACAATTTATTTCAACTCTTAGCTTTAATTTCTGGATTTTTTAAAAGTAACTTCTTCTCTAAGACAGTGGATATCTATAGCTATGACGTGGATTTTTCAAAGTAACAGGTTGGAAAGAATTTGTGTGACAATTAATAACAAAAAACAAGGAAAACACAACGTGGAGGAGCAAGTTTTATCAATATTAGCTTACGGTTGTGCTACCGTGGAGAAGGGGGGAGCTGGAAACATAACAGCCCAAACAGCTCTTGCATGCATAAGAAAAGCTTATAAGCTCAAAATGCCATGCTCGTGCACAACGTGATAAGAAAAGAAAGAAGAAGTAAATGAAACAGACAGTTAGAAAAAGCAACCTCCTGGTATGGATCTGCAGATCACGCGCTACCTTCAACAGTTTAATTCCGTAACAAGTAACAAGCTACGACGGTTCATGCAAAAAAGAATAAGAAAAAGCTGTCATGCACATAAATGGTCATCAACCTGATTCATCATCTTCTTATAAGATCATCACGCATCCCGCGGCTACTTTCAATTCCATAAAACAGAGTGCTTTTAACCAAGTTAGAAAATGCTATGAAGTAGAGTTCTAGAACATTTTAACATTTCATTCGTATAATGAACTTCAATCTGCATGAATGCCACATAACTTGATGCTCACATTGTAATTCGCAATGTATTGCGCTCACGCATAACGTAAGAAAAGAAAGAATGAATCCCATAATATTGGTGCATGCATACTTGGTTGACTACTTCATTCTCGTTCGCGTTCGCATAGATTTTTCACGTGAATAAGAAACAGCACGCAAATGATGATCATCAACCTGATTCACCTTCACGGATCACGCCACTCTTAACCGTTCAACTCCCAAACAATCCGTGAATCATGCAAAAGAAATCCAGAAACAGATTCGCTAGCTCATATCTTTTGCAATTTCCCTCGCTATATACTCCACCACTCACAGCAGTATATACATGTTCACTAAGCTCATCTAGATGCAATATACATAGCCTGCTTCCCTACATACAATCTGATCCCTGATCGATCGTCTTGTTAATTTGTTTTTGCAGGTTGAAAGAAGTGTTAATATTCTGAAATCATGCTGGTGGACAGGTTGAGAGTAGCCTGGAAAGAACAGACTTTGGCAATCAAGTCCAAGGACGCCAAGTACATTACCCTGATCAACTTCGACCGGTACGAACTGGAAGCGATGGCAAAATCCTATGTCCTCAAACCGGCGGCATACGTTGATCATTACCAAGAACTGAGGTCTGTTCTTTCTCCCGAAGAAGTCCGGTCCCTGTTGAATGACGAGATGGAGGAGGTGGAGTGCTATCTCTTTAACCATCGCTACGCCGACGGGAGCTTCTTCAAGATGCGGCTCAAGTATGATCCCAATACTGTCGCTAGGGGCAGCTCCAACAAGGGCTGCTACTACTTTGTTGGACCATGGCAGGAGGTAATTGATTCTGGGGCCATACAATATGGCGCACAGGTAGAGGTTTACGGGTACAGAGAGGAAGGGCGGCTTGTGTTTGTGTTCAGAATGATGGATTTGAGAAATTTTATGCAAGAAGTAACGGCGGTTGACGGTCAGAAAGTGGGAAACCGGGCCATTTTTAGGTTTAGTTGGGCGGATTCGTTTATGATGGAGGGCCAGCCTGACGCTCATGAATGGGTTGACATGACCTTTTAGATTAATCCTCCTACATTCCACGAGTGTACTGTACTAGCAAGGTAGTCATGAGGTATTGTTGGCGATAAGGGTTCTGCAGCTTGTTCATTATCCAAGCTTTAGCTAGCTAAATAAATCT
>JAURVB010006558.1:0-61453 GCA_033002965.1 Piper betle | reverse complement strand
ATAAATATTATTCATGAATAATACGCTTATTTACAGATAATTTTACCCATTATTTATGGTCCAGGCAGGAGCCATGTGTAAGAAGCGGATGTGTATAAAAATTGAAAAACTTCCAATATATATTATTAACTCTAATAATCTCGTTGTTGAGCCCCGAATATAATCATGCTGGGTAGATATATAAATTATGACTTAAGAGTTTTGTTCAAAAATTATTAACAACATTAATTTAATACCCTTTTTTCATCACTCTAAACTAAAATTCCTGGAGCCGCCTCTATTCTTGATTGTTCGAGTCAAACTCTAAGCTCGATAATCTTTATCATGACTGATTTTTTGATTGAATTTTTTAGTTAGGTAATAAAAATAATATATATATATATATATATATATATATATGTATATATTTATTTATTAGTTTTGCTAAATCAATATTTCAAAGTCATGTATATATAAATAATTTCTAGCAAGCTTGAAGTCGCTAAATCAATTCTACTCCATGGCATGTTAAATTGAGTCCAAACCTGAACGTTCAAATTATAATTAACTAATTATAATTTATACTTAATTAACATAATTGTATACATGTGGCTCGTGAAGCAACATAACTTATGTTGTCGTATATGTACAGTTTTCTATTAATTAATTACCTTGTTAGCTTTAAGAGAAAGTGCTAACAACCTCACTATGTGGTGGAAATAGTACTACCCAAAAGCAAAAGTGATGGGAGAAGATAACCTTTCAATATAGATGACCCAACAGATTAACAAACTGTTCCATAATCCCATCTCAATATTCCTAACATGTGTTTATCAGCCTTAACCCATAAATCTTATTTGACAACTTTGTCAACAGTACTTTGCACTTGGGCAATGTTCTACTTACATTAGTATTTTTTTTTGTAAAACTCCTTACATTAGTATTTGATCTCCGTTGATGAAAAAATAGAATATGTTTAAAAAACATTGAATAGAGTTAAAATCTTAGTTACCTAGCTAGGTACTTGGTTAAAAACTCTTACTTTAGCATGTGTTTTATGACTTTTTATGAAGTGAAGACAGGCCAAACCCATATGCACGGCAAGGGGAAATTAAATAACCCTTGTAAGTAACTAAGTCTAGACAGTGAATTTGCTGTAAATGCTGAGTGAATTAGCTTTAATTAATCAGGTAGTTAACTTAAACTTGATCAAGTAGCCACATTAATTCAGATCGTTCGGTGAAAGAGAATTACAAAATAATATTTTTCTTAGGCTAATTATGTTTCTAGAACTTTTTGATAATTTTTATAGATATACAATAAGTTCTTTTGATTTTATTACTTATTATAAAAATAATCACTATTCTAGTTCTAGTTAAAGTACATCAAATATTAAACATGCAAAATGTTCCCTCTAAAATTTGAAATGTCGCAAAATGAATTAAACATTTTGAGTAAATCAACTTAAAGTCTTACACTTAAATTAGATGTAAGACTCAATCAGCTCTACGAAATTACCTCATCTTATAAAATATATATGATAACAATTTAATTATTTTGATAATAAATAGGTCCTATCACCCATTCGTATTGAGATGGTAATTGGGTTGTTGTAAGGCCTTCCAGTGGATAATTACTCATACATTTTTTCCAATATAAACGGCACCTCAACTAGTGAGTAATTTGTAGAGAATGAAAAGAGAAGTTGAGCTAGCTCCTATATATAACCACAAACCGGACATAAACTAAATTTTAAGCTCCAAATATCATTTATTTAAAAAATATAAATATTGTTTATTTACAGAAGAGATGATTTGTGTTATTCAAAAAAGGGCCTCATTGTGAAAAACAATTATGAAAATATTTTTTAATCACAGTAATTATGAAAATTAACAGTGATTGTCCCAAGAAACAGCGGCCGCAACATGGAGGATGAACACTTTTTATTTTGGAAGTATTCATCTTCACAGTGCTTTTAGCTAAGATCCTAATTAATTAATTAGTTAAACTGAGAAAGGCATGTTTAAAAGTGTTTCATCGGAAGAGCCAGATTTGTCGGGCTCTCATCCCCATGATAATAGATCTGTGTTTGGGCATTAGTGAACGAGTTAGATGCTCTTCCCCAGATACCGAGCGGACAAAATGATGATGGCTGCTTGTGGTATCTACAACTTCTACTTTTGACATTTGTTACCAAAAAGATTAGCTAGCCAGGGTTGATTTGTTTGTCCATAATATATTTAATAATTTTAAAGTGATTAATAAGATAACCAAAAAATTGTACGAATAAAATATAATAGTTAATCAAAAGCATACTTGATTTTGTGCTATTACACTTAAAAAAGAAGTGTGAAGAGGCGTATTTTCTCCCTTCACCTTAACATATAGTGCTTCTCATATATAGTGAAGAGATAATTTTTAGAATATATTTTCAATTAAATTAACACTTTTTTATAAGGGAAAGAAAATAATAATACATAGCCAGATACTAGATTCATTCAATTACCCATATTATAACTATTAATAATGTGACTCTTCATAACCTATATTTTTCATTTCTCCATTAACCAAATATATTGAGATTTAATTTATTATTAGATTAATTAATAATTTTACAATCTCTCACTTGCTCCATATAGCAATTTGATGATTCAACATACATAAACTACTTTATTGATTATTAAATAATCATTCTCTCATTTACCCTATATAATAATCGAATGATTCAACAAATTTAAGTGCACGTATTTCATTGAATCAACCGAGTTAACTTAACCTAATTTTACCAAGTTATTTTTAATTAACTAGCATCAGGTTCAACATATATAGGATCATGGTGGTCACAAGTTGTACAATGATATGATTCGTTCTATGTATCATAATTAACTAGACTTAGGCAAACTTTTATATAAGGAGTTACAATAATTCCTTAACTTTAATTTTGTTATCTCACTTAAAATAAACTATGTACATTACTCTAATGTGAATAACCAATAAATGTGCTGAAACATATATTTTATTGAATTCAAAATTATTACAGTATTTGAGTAATTTAATAATATGTATATAATTTATGCTATTAGGCTAACAAGGACTTATCGATAAGGCCCATCTATTTAATATTGACCAGCAAAGATTTTGGACGGTAGTCCTTAAGTTTACATATTTGCTATCGTCATTTCAGTACCAATATGCTCAGTTAACACTTTTTATTTCAACACTTCTTCCTTGACACACAAGTACTTAATATCTATATGCTTTAACACCTTAAAAGTATTTATGATTCTTTGATAGGTAACTTGTAGCAAATTATCACAATATATCCTTACTTGTCTTTCTATAATGTCAACAATTTTTAGAATGGATATGAAATTCCTTAGCCATGATGCTTGGTTTTTAACCTCAAAACATGCCATAAATTCAGCCTCCATAGTAGAAGTAGCAATGATAGATTCATTTTCGCTCTTCCACGAAATTGTTTCTCCAGCCAACAAACAGGAACGAGTAGCAGAATGTGGATTTTGTGGAGTTCATACACCCAACAAAATCTAAATCTGATTAGCCTACCACCTCAAGATGGTTGGACTTCTTATATGTGAGCATATAATCCTTGATGCCTACTAAATACCGAGGGAATTTCTTTGAAGCTTTACAATGATTTAATCCAGGGTTGCTTTGATTTCGGCTTGCCCACTCTTGCATATCATTTTATCAATTTTGTAAATAAATAAAATTTCAAATTACAAAGATAATAAAAAATTTTTAGATTGCTAAAAAATACGATAAATATAATAAAGATATATCTGTATGTATCCTACCTACTAATAAAAAATATAATTCCGGATGTTTAATTTAATTAACTAAAAAATTCAGAAAAGAACAAAAAAATTTGCAATTTAATTAATTAAAAATGGAAACTTCTGATTTGTTTCCACAGTGAGACAAATGAACGAAAAAAAATTAAGGTGTGCTTATTAAGCTCAACTTCGTAAAAATTTTTCTGAAATTGTAATTTCATTAATTAAAAAAGATAACTCAGTAACTTAATAAATTAAAAAGATAAATCCGAATTTTAAATAAAATAATTAATTTAGAAAATTTGAATAAAAAAAGAAAAAGATATTTTGGATATGTAATTTAATTAGTTTTAAACAAAGGATAGCTCCAGAGTTGCATTCACTGATAAAAATATAGAAAAAATAAGATTTAACATTTTAATTTTTATTTCTAAAAGATAATTTCGAATTTGTAACTGAACTACTTAAAAATAATAATTCAAGATTTACAATTGAATATCTAGCTAAGTATACTAAGTTGATTTGGATATTTTGTTCCAAAAGTATAATAATACATAAGCTGATTATTAATTATGTAGGAGTTATATTAGTAATATATATAAATAAAAAATTTTCATATATTACTATTAATTTTTCTCCCTGTTTTCTCTTATTTTGTCACTGACATCATATCTTCCTCGCCAGGCCAAGCACTCATGTGCTCAAGTTAATCAAACAACAAATAATTTTAAGCTATGTGATACCTTGTTTATGCTATTCACAAACAAACAAGTATGATTTTCATCATAAATGAGACAAACACATTTTTTTATTTTACTTAGTGAGGTGAGTTAATTAATTTGATTACAACCCTTACTTATCTATTTCTCTTATTTATTGGTTGCTTTGTAGTAAATAGATACACAAAACTTTCCTAGGATGTTTAGTGCATTATTAGTGTTATGCATATTGTCAACTTAAGTTTCTAGCTTGGCTTTATTACCAAAATCAGAAAAATTAAACTGAGCTAAACCTCGTATATAGTTTATATGAGCAATACATTTAATTTCTACTATTTTTATTGGATCCCACAAAATTAGATTTATACGTATGAAAAATTAGATGCATAAGTAGGAAGGTGATAAATTTTATTTTTTTTGACATCAATATGACCTATTTTTAAATTTTTTAAAATGCACTAAATAATAGATATTTTGAATTAATTTTTATTATAATTAATTTGATTACTAAGATGAAATAGTTAAAAATACTAGATTAAGTTGAAAATTTATAATTATCTTTACTATTTATTTTTCTATTTATTTATATGAATTTTGATTAGTGAGTCTTAATAAATTGTTCTAAATAAAAGATGTGGCTTATAGAAACTATATGACTTGTAGTTTAGGTACACAAGGCTCTTTACGATATTTAGAGAAAGATAACTACTGTTCAAATTACAAGGAAAATAAATTATGATTGATACTAATTTGTCTCCTGATTTTATCCATTATTTTGCTCTTTTGAGTTGGCATCAAATGAAATATCAATGAACTAATTGGCTATTAAACATACATTTATATGTAATAATATACTTAAAAAGTATAATAATACAATTATATACCAATGTATAATAATTATTATTAACATATTTCCTATTATAGTAAAATGAGGGAGGCGAAATCTTAAAATTTATTCTATTTTTATAATAAATAATAATTATCATTCTTTCGTTTTGGGAATTCAGAGCTCGGAACGAATTAACTAGAATTATAAAACCCTAAATTTTTCTATAATACATTAAACTAGTTCGAGCTTACATTCAAATTAACCCGAATAACAACAACTCACCTCAATTTGAATACAAAAATCAACCAAAACTTAATTCTAGCCGGTACTCCCCAACCATTCCCTCCATTTTTAGACTTGGCAAGAACAACCATGGGGTATCGGGGCAGGCACGCCCGGCGGCCTCAAAGGCAGCGACCACCGCAAGCAATCGGGATTATCAAGGAGCTGGTGGACGAGAACCATGCAATAGTGCCACTATGAATATTCTGTTTTTTTTTAAGGTGATTTGATGCATGCAAATTACTGTTGTCTTGGTCGTTTGTTGGTCAGTTGATTCCAATTCTTGTGCATAATCGAGATACTTTTCTGAAATATGGATAGTTGGGTTTTAAGGTGTCAATTGTACCGTCTGTTTAGCGGTTTTGCTTGCCATTTACTGTTGTTTTAGAGGTTTGATCACCTGGGTGTTGCATTCTTATGAACAATTTGGTACTTCAAGTATGTGAAGTTGGGTTTAAACTTTTAAGATGCTAACAGTTCTGTGAGTATGGTGCTTTAATTTTATGCACACACGTTACTATTTGGTGACTTGTTAAATAATTTGAACCTGGATATCCCATTCTGTTGCTCGGTTAGGTTCCTGAAGTATATAAAGCTGGGTTTTAAGATGCTAATAATGCTGTTTGTTTAGTAATTTGATAAATAGACTTTACTAATTGGTGGCTTTCTAATCAGCTGGAACCTGGATGTTCCATTCTTGTGGACAGTAATTGAGTTGAGGCATACAAAGTTGGTTTTTAACTTTTTTACATGCTATTTGTTATGTTTGTTTCATTATTTGATGCATACAATTCTCTGTTTTAGTGGATTGTTTGATCAACTGGAACTTGAATGTTCCGTTCGCATGTAAAATGTTTCATGATGATACTTGTTCTTTCTAAATAGCACTTTGTTGCATGCTCCCCTCTATGTTAATGGCTTGCTAATCAACTAATTAAAAGTCTGATTCTTTAATGTTGTTTTTTATGATTAGCTTGCTATGAGTGCTAAGAGTCTGTCTTTTTTACTAATCATAGTGTTATTGGTTCGGGTTAGTTCTATGTTATTTGTCATTTATTAAGACATGATGACATGTTATTCTGCCAATTCTTTCTTTGCATGTTATTGTGATACTTTAAGAGGAGTTTGAAATTGCTCAAGATGCCTTGCCATTTTTATTTCCTTTAAGGTTCTCTAAGTGGTAGGACTACTGCAAGATGAACTGGACCCAATGGTCTCAGACTGTAAGTGATGAAGGTTTTGAAAGCTCCACTTGAATCATATGCCGACATTGGTGGACTTGCCGCTCAAATTCAAGAAATTAAAGAAGCGGCGGAAATGCCTCTTACTCACCCATAGTTATATATAGATAATGGAATCAAGCCTCCAAAAGGTGTCATACTTGCGAAGGTTGGTGCTGGGTCCTCAATTTTAGATTTAACCTGACATGGGCGAATTTATTCTGTTGCAAGAAGCGTCTGTAGGCAGTAGATTCATTTATTTAAGGCGACGTGGTTTTTTGGCGTAGCTAAGTTAAAATTTCTCCATCAAAGATCTTTTGATCATTCCAGTAACGTGGGAAATGTATCATAGTGAGTTGTTGGGAGTGCATTGGTCCAAAAAAATCATGGAGATGGCCTTAAAATTGAAAGAACGGATGAAGTCTCCCTGTCAATAGCTTCTATTGATGAAATTGATGCTGTTGGTAGAAAACAACATATCTGAAAGCTGTAATCATGAAAAAGCATTAATCTGAGTTGTGAACTTAGTAATTGTGGGTATGTCTTCAAGTATGATTGCCATTCCGGAGGCGAACGCGAGATTGAAGGACGTTGGAGTTGTTAAACCAGTCGAATGGATTTGACTCATTGATTTCAGAGGAGATGTGAAAGTGCCATCTTGGCTACAAGCAGAATTAGATGTCTTGATCCTCCATTGCTAAGGCCTGGTCATATTGATCGAGAAATCGAGTTCCCACTTCCAGATATCAAAACAAGAAGCCGTATTTTCCAGGTAAATGTAATTTGAAAATAATTAAAGCAACGGGAACTGTTGAGGCTAGCAGATGATGTGAATTTGGAAGAACTTTTATCACGAAAGATGAATTTTCTGGATCAATCATGAAAGCCATCTCTATTGAGGCTGGTTTACTTGCGCTAAAAGCGCGACGTTCGAAGGTAAATTTCACTATATGCAATACATATGATATATAATAGTTCTGCCCAAATGTGTGCTTGAACTTCTAACTCATTTCATCTATCAAAGAGAAGCATAGTCTGCGGAACTAGAGACCCATTGAACGTTACAGACTAGTTTCTGCATACATTCATTAAATCTTGCATATTTATGTTAATCTCCCAGGCACATTCGTTGTCGCCATTTTGGTCATTTTCAAATGTCAGATATCATTTTCAGTTAGGTTGTTGGCACAGAGCTATTGCCTAGCTAAATACCTTCTGGCAGGTTTGTACCGAAGGTTAATAATTGTTTGCTTTCACGTTAGTCTTGCAGAGTTCAAGACGGCAAAAGAAGAAGGTGACGTTTAAAAGGAAAGGCGTTCACCAATCAATATAGCTTTACTGCAACATGAGATATTCACTGCTATATATATGACATGGTGCACAAAATTTGAAGCTTTACATCATATATCTCTAGCCTTGACATCTTTACCGACGATTGCCGATTCTTGTGATCATTAAAGTGCGCTAATCACCTGATCCGAGGAGATTCTTGACTGATCGGGCATTCTAACAAAACCCTTTTCTGCTCTGGTAAATATGATGTTCCTTTTGCCTTGGGGCTTGGCTGTTGATTGAGGGCATCTTCCCTTTGGTGGGAGAATCTGGGTTAGTTTTTCTCCACCCGGTGAGGTGACAATGATGCCATACCGGATTTATTTGATTCAAACCGTACATTTCAATCGGATTTAAAATTGTAAGAAACAAATTATTAGACATTGAAAATGTTATTTATGATCAATAATTAATTAAATACTGGTTAAAATAACATTGTTTTTTTAAAAGAAAAGGTTTGGGGGTAGTTTTCTGATTAAAAGATCGGGTACAAATTAAAATAATGTGTCTAAATCCCACCTCATTTAAAGAGGTAATGCCGTGAATGGGTTGAACTCATTGGTATAATACAATATTTAAAATTATTTAAACTTATAATTTATGTGTGTGCACCTGTGAGTTGCCTTCTAAATTTAAGAAATTAATAAGCTGTAAGACCCAATGAGCTAATGTGCGTAGGTGATAATACTTACTTTTTATTTTAAGTTTTAACTGTAAATGTGGATATTTAGTGGATGGTGATTTGTTTACAACAAATTACAACTAGACTATTTGTAATTAAAATTTTTTTTTTGTATTTTTGCTGTCTATAAGATAGGAATAAATAAATGGATAATCATCTCAAAAAAGGACGTTGGTATGGTTGAACATTTGCAGCAGTTGACATTCCATGTGCTGGACAGGCGACCGGTCAGGAGTGTGGATTATGGCTTCATAATTCCATATAAATATCCGGCTCTTCGGTCTGGAGGAGCAAGTGGCGTTTAGCGACCTGAGAGGTCAGCGTAAATTTGGCGAAGGTCTGTCGTTTTTTTGTTACTTTTCCCTTCACAATCACAACCTCGTTTTTCTTCTTCTTTTAAAAAAAAACTTAACATAGCATTAATATCAGCAACAATAATCATATTAATAATGCAAGTAGTATTCTAATAATAATAATTATTATTATTATTAGTGATAATAATAATAATATTAACAATGACTAAATTACTTTGGAAAACGTGAAAACCAATATGAATATAATATATTAATCATCTCTTATAAAAATACAAAATTATTTTATTACTTTTTTTCGTGCAAGCCAATTAAGTTTTGTATGTGAGTTTGTCCCTCCTCTGAAACTTACTTCTTTTTGGGTCATTTATAAATATGGTCAAAACCTTATATCTATACTTCTTTTGGCCACTAATATGAACCCAACAAAACATGTTGGGAGAATGTCTCCATAATTAGTGGATTGGCGCAATGTCTAATTAAAATGGGTCCATCGGCTTTAATCCAAAATGACTAGTCAAAAGATATAGATACCCATAAATATACAACACATACAACACCCATTTCTCAAAAAATAGAGAGATAATGTAAGTAATTTTTTAATTTTAGGCGGTTCTAACTCCTATAACTCTGGGTGATTCATTCATTCACCGGCTAATATGGGGCACCACATATGTCGTCATCACTCATTTTTATGAGCCGAACGTGTAGCCCGCTTTCGACACCGTTTCGTCCAAACAAATTGGAGCGGGTTTTGATTTGTTTTTGTTGAGAACAAAATAGTGTCCTTAGTAGAACAACAATGATTTTAAAAAGATATATGATGCACAAAATCAACTTTTTGATTTGAATCCATGCTATGTTTTGTTGGCGGTGAGCCGAGCTGACTCAAGTGGCTTGACTCGGCTCGGCGACTAGATGAGCTAAGCTCGAGGTAACCAAATGATAGGTTTGGATTTAACTCGGGTATATCATATTTGCAAATAATTATATATTTGTGTGTTAAATGTTTGTAGAGAGAGAATTCAAAAAAAATGTCATGTGGTACTGCTCAATTTTTGATAAAGGAATATCCAATATTGTTGTGAAGGCAAGATTTGGCTTTTGAAAGATCATAGATAATCTAACAACCCATATATATATATATATATATATATATATATATACTCTCTCTCTCTCTCTCTCTCTCTCTCTCTTTATAAGAAAAGAATTGACTTTGTATATATTAGAAGGGAATCGACATTCATGATATGGTGACAGTCACTTCAAGATTGTGTTTAGCTAAGGATATTCTTCAATTTTTTATAATAGAGCAATTCATATTGTTATAAAGGCAAGATTTGGCTTCTTGAAAGATTATAAATAATCTAATATCCCATCTCTCTCCTCTCTCTGTCTTGTATAAGAAGAGAGTTGACTCTATATATATAAGAAGGGAACTGACGTTCATGATGTGATGTGAGTCACTTCAATATTATGTTTAGTTGAAGATATTGTTCAATTTTTAATATGACAATATCTCATATTGTTATAAATGCAAGATTTGGCTTCTTGAAAGATCATAGATAATCTAACTTCCCATCTATCTATCTATTTCTGTATAAGGAGGGAATCAACTTTGTATATATATGAAACGAATCGACGCCCATGATGTGGTGACAATCATTTCAAGATTGTGTTTAACTGAAGACATTGTTAAATTTTCGATAATACGGCAATTCATATTGTTATAAAGGTAAGATTTAGCTTCTTGAAAGGCTATAGATAATCTGACATCCCATCTATCTCTCTCTTTCTGTATAATAAGGGAACCAACTCTATATATATAAGAAGGGAACCAACATCTATGATGTGGTGATAATCACTTCAAAATTGTGTTTAGCTAAAGACATTGTCCAATTTTCGATACGGCAATATCCCATATTGTTATAAAAGCAAGATTTGGCTTCTTAAAAGATCATATATAATCTAACATCCCATCTTTATCTCTGTGTGTGTGTGTGTGTATAAGAAGGGAATCGACTCTGTATATATAAGAAGGGAACCAACGTCCATGATATAGTGATAGTGGCTTCAAGATCAGATTTGGCTTCTTTAAAGATTATAGATAATCTAATATCCCATCTCTCTCTCCCTCTCTGTATAAGAAGAGAACTAACTCTGAATATATAAGTAGGGAACCGACGTTTATGATGTGGTGATAGTCACTTCAAAATTGTGTTTAGCTGAAGATATTGTTCAATTTTTAATACGGCAATATCATATATTGTTATAAAGGAAAGATTTGGCTTTTTGAAAGATTATAAATAGTCTAACATCTCATCTATATATCTCTCTCTTTGTATAAGGAGGGAACCAACTCTATCTATATATATGAAGGGAACCGACATCCATGATGTGGTGAAAGTCACTTCAAAATTATGTTTAGGTAAAGATATTATTCAATTTTTGATAATACGAGAATTCATATTGTTGTAAAGGCAAGATTTGGCTTTTTGAAAGATTATTAATAATACGACATCCCATCTCTCTCTCTCTGTATAAGAAGGGAACCGACTCTATATATATAAGAAGGGAACCAATGGCCATGACGTGTTGACAGTCACTTCAAGATTGTATTTAGCTGAAGATATTGTTCAATTTTTAAAAATACGGGAATTTTTATTGTTACAATGGCAAGATTTGGCTTCTTGAAAGATAATCTATAATCTGACATCTGATTTATCTCTCTCTCTGTAAGAAGGGAATAAACTCTGTATATATAAGAAGGGAACCGACATCCATGATGTGGTGACAGTCACTTCAAGATTGCGTTTTGCTAAAGATATTATTCAATTTTGGATATGGTAATATCAAATATTGTTATAAAGGCAAGATTTGGTTTCTTGAAAAATCGTAGATAATCTGACAACCCATTTATCTCTCTTTCTCTTTGTATAAGAAGGGAATCAACTCTGTATATATAAGAATGGATCCAACATTCATGATATGGTGACAGTCACTTCAAGATTGTCTTTAGATGAAGATATTATTAAATTCTTGACACAACAATATCCTGTATTATTGTAGAGGCATGATTTGGCATCTTGAATGATAATAAATAGTCTGACATCTCATCTATCTCTCTCTCTCTGTATAAGGAGGTAATCAACTATATATATATATAGGGAACAAACGTCCATGTTGTTGTGACAGTAAGTTCAAAATTGTGTCTGGCTGAAGATATTTTTCAATTTTTGATAATACGATAATTCATATTGTTATAAAGGCAAGATTTGCCTTCTTGAAAGATTATAAATAATCTGACATCCCATCTATCTCTCTCTCTTTGTATAAGAAGGGAACCAATTCTATATATATAAAAAGGGAACCGACGTCCATGATGTGGTGACAGTTAGTTTAAGATTATATTTAGCTGAAAATATTATTCAATTTTTGATATGACAATATCCCATATTGTTATAAAGGCAAGAGTTGGCTTCTTCAAAGATCATAGATAATCTGATATCTCGCTCTCTCTCTCTCTCTTGCTCTCTCTCTTGTATAAAAAGGGAATCAACTCTGTATATATAAGAAGGGAACCGACGTCCATGATGTAGTGATAGTCACTTCAAGATTTTGTTTAGCTGAAGATATTGTTCAATGCTCAATAATACGACAATTCATATTGTTATAAAGGCAAGATTTGGCTTGTTAAAAGATTATAGATGATTTGACATCCCATCTATATATATATATATAAAAGAAGGGAACCGACTCTGTATATATAAGAAGGGAACTGGCATCCATGATGTGGTGACAGTCACTTCAAGATTGTGTTTAGCTAAAGATATTGTTTAATTTTTGATACGGCAATATCCCATATTGTTATAAAGATAAGATTAGGCTTCTTAAAGATCATAGATTATCTAACACCCCATCTATCTCTCTATCTCTCTCTGTATAAGGAGGGAATCGACTTTATATATATATGAAAGGAACTGACGTCCATAATGTTGTGACAGTCCACTTCAAGATTGTGTTTAGCTGAAGATATTATTCAATTTTCAATAATATGGCAATTCATATTGTTATAAAGGGAAGATTTTGCTTCTTCAAAGATTATTGATAATCAAACATCCCATCTATCTATCTCTCTCTGTATAAGAAGGTAATCGACTCTGTATATATAAGAAAGGAACCGACATCCATGATGTGGTGATAGTTACTTCAAGATTATGTTTAGCTGAAGATATTATTCAATTTTCGATACAACATTATCCCATATTGTTATAAAGGTAAAATTTGGCTTCTTGAAAGACCGCAGATAATCTGACATCTCATTTATCTCTCTTTCTCTCTGTATAAAGGAGTTGACTTTGTATATATAAGAAGGGAACCAATGTCCAAAATGTGGTAGCAGGTACTTCAAGATTATCTTTAGCTAAAGATATTGTTTAATTTTCGATATAGCAATATCCTATATTATTATAGAGGAAAGATTTGGTTACTTGAAAGATAATACATAATTTGACGTCTCATCTAGCTCTCTGTCTCTTTGTATAAGGAGGGAATCAACTATATGTATATATATATATATGATGGGAACTGATGTTCATGATGTAGTAACAGTCACTTCAAGATTGTGTCTAGCTGAAGATATTGATTAATTTTCGATAATACGACAATTCATATTGTTATAAGGGAAAGATTTGCCTTCTTGAAAGATTATAGATAATTTGACATCTTATCTCTCTCTCTCTCTATGTATAAGAAGGGAACCAACTCTGTTTATATAAGAAGGGAACTAACATCCATGATGTGGTGACAATTAGTTGAAGATTGTGTTTAGCTGAAGATATTGTTCAATTTTCGATAAGGCAATATCCCACTTTGTTACAAAGCCAAGAGTTGGCTTCTTCAAAAATTATAGATAATCTGAAGTCTCATTTGTATATATATATATCTATCTCTGTATATATAGAAGAGAATTGACTCTATATGTAGAAGAAGGGAACCGACATCCATGATGTGGCAACTGTCACTTTAAGATTGTGTTTAGCTGAAGACATTGTTCAATTTTTGATAATACGACAATATATATGTTTATAAAGGGAAGATTTGGCTTCTTGAAAGATTATAGATAATCTGACATCCCATCTATCTATCTTTCTATGTATAAGAAGGAAATCGACTCTGTATATATAGAAGGGAACCGACATTTATGATGTGGTGATAGTTACTTCAAGATTGTGTTTAGCTGAAGATACTGTTCAATTTTCAATACGTGATTATCCCATATTGTTATAAAGGCAAGATTTGGCTTCTTCAATGTCATAGGTAATCTGACATCCCATCTCTCTCTCTCTCTCTGTATAAGAAGGGAATCGACTTTGTATATATAAGAAGGGAACCAACGTCCATGATGTGGTGACAGCCACTTCAAGATTGTGTTTAGCTGAAAATATTGTTCAATTTTCGATAATACCACAATTTGCGTTGTTACAAAGGTCAGATTTGGCTTCTTGAAAGATTATAGATAATCTGTCATCTCATCTCTCTCTGTATAAGAAGGGAACTGACTCTATGTATATAAGAAGGGAAATGATGTCCATGATGTGGTGACAATCACTTCAAGATTGTGTTTAGCTGAAGATATTATTTAATTTTTGATACGGCAATATCCCATATTCTTATAAAGCTAAGATTTGGCTTCTTGAAAGATTATAGATACTCTAACATCACATCTCTCTCTCTGTATAAAAAGGGAATCAACTATGTATATATAAGAAGAGAATCGACGTCCATGATGTGGTGACAATCACTTCAAGGTTGTATTTAGTTAAAGATATTATTTAATTTTTAATAAAAAGTAATTAATATTGATAGAAAGGCAAAATTTGGTTTCTTGAAAGTAGTAAAAATGGGCATGGAAATAAGGATGGGTTTAAATTGGATACAATTTGAATATAGCCAATATACTATTTACGTTGAGGTGACAAATCACTAAATTGAGCTGCTAATTGAGCACAAAATGCATTTGACAAAGTTAATTAGTAAAATTGTGACAAAGTCCTATTAGCTAGCCAATAGAAGCTTAATTGAGCAACAAAATGAATGTGCCAATAATCATGTATATTGCCACCATGTGATTTTGTAATGACATTTTGTAAGTTGCCCTATTGGCAGGCATATTAGTGATTTTGACAAAGTCCTGTTAGCCCTATTAATGACAAAGTCCTTTTAGCTATAAAATGCCCTAATATAGCTGCTAATATTGACAAGTGTACTTACGAATTAGATATATGATGCACCAAATGCATGTGACAAAGTTATTTTTATCATAAAAAATGTGTTTTTGTCTAAAATTGTGTCATGCGTCTGGCTCTTTGTACAGACTCGAAAAATGAAGATGTGGGTTAATGTTTCGCTCATTGAAGCCTTATGCGATGCAAATGATAGAGTTCGAGGTTACATCAAGGCTCACTTGTCACTAAAATATCGCAATTAAATTAAGTAGTAAGTACAAAATTTTTATAAAGATATGACACTAGCTCAACTTTTCATTGATAAATGCTTTGAGGTATTAAAGTTTACGAAGAAACCATCAATTATAAAGATCATCCCTTCACTTCATTAGTATGAGGTTTTAAGATTCAAACTATCATTTGACAATAGTTGCAATTTGGCAAGTATAATTACTTAAAAGAGTATTTATCACATGTAATAGACGTTGTGTGTACCAACTCGCTATAAATACTCTCTTTAGTAAAATGTAATTGACCAATAGTCAAGTAAGTACAAAAGAGTTGTTTGATTAACTCGGGTAGCCAAGTCAAAGTTAACTAACTAATCGAGTCAACAACCTTGAATCAACAATTCAACCCAAAAAAGCTAAGCTAGCCTACAACTCTACTGGGCCAAATGAATGAGTCAGCCGAACCGAGTCGGGCGAGCACATGGACTCAACGAGACTAGCAAGTGGGCTGAACAGAACTGGGTCAGATCATAGACTCAACCAAACTAGGCTAGCAAGGGGATTAAACTGAGTCGGGTGAGCATGTGGACTCAATCAGAGCTAGGCTAGCAAAGAGGCTAAACTAAGCCAAGCAAGTGCACAGACTCAACCAGACGAGGGTAGCAAGGGGTTGGACTGAGTCGAGAGACCACATGGACTCAACTAGCCTACGACCAGACTAGGCTAGCAAGGGGGCTAAACCGAGCCAGACAAGCATATGGACTCAACCAGATTACGCTAGCCTCTTGGCTTAATTAGACTACAATATACACCGATGAGTGTTGGATGAATTTATTTGAGCTTTCTCCCAAAGTCTACAAATTTTTAGACTGACCTCTTAGAGAGCCTCTAATCTTCGAGTGCAAAATGAAAATAGGAGACTCTATTTATAGAGGAGAAGAGGTGTGACTATTTACTAGGAATGAAGAAGAATATTCTTTTATATTTGGCATCTCTATATGTAAATCATACTTTTGAGAAGATTTTTTGTTATATTTGAAATTTTATTTTGATTTTATCTAAAATTTATTAAAAAAATTTATGTTGATACCATTTTTATGTTGAACCATGATCATACAAGATTTTCGATGACGAAAGACAATTTTTGAACTAGTTTTACATAGATTTCACTAAACTTCTATCATCATATGTGCATTTAGATCTTGTTATTTATGTTAAATTTGATGAAAATTACATAGTATATTGTTAGTATGCATGATTAGAAGTTGTTTAATCATGATTTACACGAGTTTTGATGAATTTGTGGCAAATTGAAATTTTTATATAAATTTTGGACGAATTTTGTGTATGTTTTATAGATCTTTAAATTTTGGAACTATTTGGGAAAAATAAAAAGACGCTTTTTTTAATTAAGGATTTAATAGTGTGTGTTTAAAATTTCATTATTTTTGCATTACAAGAAATTGAATTATGAAGGAAAATAAAATGAAAATAGGGGGTTAATTTTCTGATTTAATTATGCATTATATGAGATAACTAATATTAATTACATACTTCCTAGATAAAATTAGCCTTGTTAAAAATACCATTAACTGTGTGCACTAAAGTTAACTGGTGTAACAACTTGTGTAATTAAATCTAAAAGTAATTAATTAATCATTGATCAATCTATGTGTCTAATTATATGTGCATGTGTTCATGTATCTACTTGGTATACTTTGTAGAAATATGTATGCGTTGATTTAGGAATGTCGTTCATGCATATATGCATGTGGGTTATGTGACTAATAAGTTAGAATTTTGATTTATGTTCAGAATAATGAGCGGATCATTGTTGAAGTCGTGAGGACTCACCTTTTTATTCAGGCTCGTTTAGTCATTATTTGAGGACTTTTAGGAGCCTTGATTTAATGTGATTAACAGGTTTAGACATATGATTAGTTGGTCGTTATTTTCAATTGAAAACAAAATATGTGATATGATTATGTATGATAAGAAGTAAATAAGATAAGACATAAGAATAAGACATGTTTTTATATTTTTATGAGTTAAATTTAAGAACAAGGCCGACAACTTAGCTATTTTCAGTAAAAACAAGGCATATGGAACCTAGACCACTTTGGCTCGATTTTCTACATGTTTATGACTGGTTTACTAGACTTATTATTCTGGTGACTATGGTGCACACCCCTAAAAAAGCCGTATATGGTGGAGTTGAAAAACTTTATGTTCTTTACATAATACTGTCTCTACAACACATGTAATTAGTTGTGGGTTTACGCTAAGATATTGGGATTGGCACAGCTACGTCAATGTCAACGAGCTAGATGCAAACATATCATATATTAGGTTCATCTAATGAACTAAATATGAATAAGTTAATTAATTAATTAATTTTAACTTAACTCAATTATAATATATTGTTCAATTTGTGCGAGTTATACTTTTAACTATATTACGCTATGTACTTATGTTATGTATATGAATTTTTATTATAATTTATGATTACTATTATGTTATGTTATGTACTAATTAAATAGAATCGGCATTTATGCAGTTTAACTATTCATTGATTGTACATTTTTTATTTACCTTTTATATTATATATTTAGTCATGGGTGTAGTATCATTAATGGAACATTAATGGAACTTAGCAGACAACTTTTGTTATACGCATGTTAGCGAAATTATTAGCTTTGGGGTAGGCGTGGAATGACAAACCTCACTATTTAAGGATTATATCTTATTTTAGTCGCATTTAATAAGATTAGAGACTTATGCTAAGTTGAACTTAATTGAATATGCAGTATTAGTATCGTGACTTCGATTCATTATGTAATTTGATTATTATAATATTGATAACATTTATTATTTCCGTACTTATATTTATGTTGATGAATATCTATAATTTATACATGTCTCATATTTAGTAGATGCAACACTTAGGTCGTAGTGATAGCCTTGATTTTGTATGGAAATTGGGGATGTTACATATGTAATTCAACAAGCTTTAGATTTTATATTTTAAGTGAATGATTTTTAATAATACGTAGAATACGTAATAAGGATAATTCTTATTCAAAATAATATTAATTAAATCTAATTCAATTTGGAGTGAATAAGCCTTGAAGTTTATAAAAAAAGTAGGATATTTTTTAATGTTATTAGGTGACGGGAGAATCAAAATTAATTACCAAAAAAGTAAAATTTTTATTATAATAAAAGAATTACAATTGTATTGGTTTTATAACAAAATAAAAGATTAAAAAAATTATTAATGGCAGCCGATACGGGTAACCAATTTGTAGAGGATTGCCAAATCCAATTGCCCTTAGGCTAAGGGCGACTGAGATCTAGTCACCATAACCTTGGCCGGCTGGGCCTTGGACAGTCAAATCCGGCCACTCTAAGACAAAGGGCAGCAAGCTGGCCTCCCCTCACAATTTTGTTTTTTTTATTTTTTAAATAATTTAAGTAAAATCTATTTTAATTTTCTAAGTGAGGGTAGTTTAGATAATTTTTATTTTTTCCTTTTTCTAATAATTGGGCATGATTTTCTCACCACCGTCTGGTAATATCTAAAAAAAAATTCTATTTCTAATAAAAAACTCATTAGAGTCAAATTTTTAAAAAAGTTAAATTTTAAACTAATTTAAATTTTTATAATGAATAAATAATAATTATATTGTACATGATTCTAAATAAAGTTACCAGATAAAGTTCTACATTACCACACCATACTTGGAAAATGACCGATTTAAATAGAAATTTCATACTGCAAAGATTTCAACAAACTTTCATCCTCATCTGCAAAAGAAAAAAGTCTATTACCTTGAAAAAAATTCTTTTAAATGGTCCCCTTCCTCATAACTGAGAAGTCCAAGTCAAGACTCGAGGAGTACTATAAACGTGGATGGGCCAACATGAATTTATTCTTCCCCAAATCGCAAGACCAAAGTGGACGCGGCACCCGACTTTTGGGGACATGTGACGACATGGGCATGGGCATATCCTTCTCTATTATAACATTTTTTTTATCGATTATGATATGCTTTTTCTGAAGGAATTTAAAGGGCATATGTATGGATGCTACTGGTGTGTGTGATTGCCACATGCTCAAAGAAATAGAAATATATATATATATATATATATATATATATATATATATAATATATCAACTACTCAAAGTCAAAGAAACGCATCACATTCTTGTGTGTTCTACAATTCCGATTCTTTCTTCGCATCCAAACAATTCATGATAACAAAACACAAACTACAAAGCAAAATTATTTACTTTATTTATATATATATATATTTATATCATATATCACACATATAACACTTCACAATGAGAAGGGATCAGGTTGCCGAACCCGGGAGGGCCCGCAACCTCCTCCCACTCCACGGTCCATCTCGACCATTGATCTTGACCGAGCCGGCCGATCCCCACGCTCAGACCGCTGCCCACCACGTAGACCCGGTCCGCCTCGCCCTGGACCACAAACGGCTTCTTGAGGACAGGCGGTAGCCCCCGGCCGATCACGTTCTGCCACGTGTCGTTCTCCTCCGAGTACACCTTCATCCGGCAGTCGCCGTACTCGCAGACCACGAACAGTCGGCCGGCGGCGGAGAAGGCAGCGCCGGCCCAGCCGTCGCACATACCCGCGGGCATCTCGGACCACGCGTCCGTGTCCGCGTCGTAGACGAGCCCGCGAGGGGAGAAGGTGAAGGGCCACGACCAGCCCTCGGTTATGAACAGCCGTGACCCGACCGCGGCCGCGTTGTAATTGGTCGGCATGCCGCCGGTTCGCATGCTGGCGGCGGGGCCCCACTTGCCGTCCGACGGGTCGTAGCAGTCGACCCGGGTCTCGGCCCGGTCGAGCGGCCCCGTCCCGCCGGCGGCGATGATGCGGCCGCCGATGGCCGCGGCGGCGAAGAAAGAGCGCGGGGTAGGCATGGGCGCGGCGGCGGACCAGGAGTTGGTGGCGGCGGTGTAGGCGACGAGGGACGGGAGCGGGGTGGGGGCGTCGGCGTCGGACCGCAGCCCGCCGAGCACGAAGAGGGCGCCGCGGCCGGGGAGGGAGGCGCAGGCGACGCTGGCGGGGACGCACGGCGGAACCGCGCCGGGCATCGGGGGAGGGGGCACCAGCGCCGGCCGGCGACGCCGAACGCCAGCCACGCCGCCCGCAGCGACGATCGGTGGAAGGCGTACACGAAGAGCTGGGGTGCCAAAAGAGCGCACGCTTTCCTCGCCCTAAAATAAATGGGGTGGGAGATGAACCGCTTCCACGATTTCGAGACGCATCGCGCCGCCGATTGGGCGTGGAAGGGGAGGCGGATCAGGCACACCTCCGCCAGGTCGTTAGGCAAGCCCGGGATCAGTACCTCTTCGCTATTCTCCATTTCTACATCCAACTCAAACATACTTCTCCTCCGATGAAATAAACTAAATAAATAAAAACAACGACAACGAAAAAGAAGAGGAAGAGGCACTTTTTATTTTCTCTTTGTATTTTAAAAGAAGAGTGGACTGAATTGGGGGCGGTGCGGATTAGAAGCCGCAAAATAAGAGAAACCCGCCATTCCGAAGAAAGGGAAAGCAAAAGATATTAGTACGAAGAACTCTGATTTACAGAAACGGGGCTTTGTAAAACAAAAAGAGGGGTGGGGGAGAGAGAGATGAAGAACGCCCCGGTGGGGGTGACGGCGACGTATATGTCCCAGTGTGGACTGCACGTCTGCAATAACAGCTGCAAATAGTACTATCAGAGATTGATCCTTTCGACCAGATTTTTGGGTTTGGAGTATTCAATGTCGACGGGGAGTTGGAGATGTTGATGGGGTTGCAGAAATATATATAGAATTGGTGTGGGCATGCTTAATCAAAGGATAAGGGGATCGTGGCAATTGGGAATCCCACTTGGGGTCCTAAATTGAATTTTTTAGTGTTCAAATCGATGGATTTGGTCCGTTTGGATTTGATTACTTCCCCACTCGTAAGAATTAAGATATTGCTAGATCCGTAAATTTCTTTGCTGCTGAGAAAGTGAGGCTTTGTAATTGTTTTCTCACGCTGGTAGTGATTTAAAATTCACCGTCGTTGTCATCATTTTTGCATTTGTTTTACGTGGTGTCCCGGCTGATATTTTTATACCACACGTAGGGCGCGTAACGGAGTCGAGCTAAGTCGAGCCAAGCCTAGCCGAGTAAAGATGTTTTTGAATTCAACTTAATTTTTGACAAATATATTTGAGCTTATTTGAGTGCTTGATGAACTTCGATGTATTATGGGTCGAGCCAAACTCGTCTTAAATTCATTATGTTTGGTTTTGTTCGTGTTTAGCTCGGTATATTTTGGAGTCAAGTACGAGCCTGATCAATTTTTTGTGTTTGGCTCATATTTAATTTATATAGGATCAAAAAATTTTTTCCAATACTATGTAAGTTTAATATGATCTCAATAGTATTGACGAACCGAGTCAAACCGAGTATTTTTTCAAATTTAAACACGTCGAGCTCGAGTTTCGAGCCAAGCTAAGCCAAACATTCTTTAGCTCAAGCTCTGTTCGTTGTTCAACGAGTTATCCATTTTGAGCCGAATACTTTTTCAAACATAAAATTAACTAGCACAAATTCAAACCGAATTGAGCCAAACGTAAAATAATTGCGAGCAGGTTTAACTTATTTACATCCCTAACCACAAACTCTTCACTTATGTTTCATAAATATCAAAGAAAGAGAATTAGATTTGTAATAAAATTTTTTAATTAGTCTTAATTATCACAATTAATAGAATTCAATTATTTATAACTTTTAAACTCCACTAACGATAATGATTTGAAGTAATAAAAAAGATGCTACGAGTGGTTTACTTCGAGCAAGAAAAATAGATTATTCGATCATCTAAGTTTAAATTTCAGGGGAGTCTAACCCATCGCCAATGCATCAATTTATCATTTTTAAAAGCTTTTCTTGTGTACTTTTTCAATTCATTCTCTTTTTTAGTTTGAAAATTTTTGTAAGCTTTTTTAAAAACCTTGACCGTTATTTAATTAAATGTTAACTAAAAAATATTTACAATGCCCAATAATATTTTATTTTTAAATACATTTTGTATCGATTATAAAACTTAATATAATAATATGATGCATGGTAAACTTGGGCACCTTGTTGATTGGCCATGGGCGGTGATTGCTCCTTCTTCCACTTGATAAAACAATGACACTAGACGCAACGAGACGGGACGCTTAATATTGACATCACTAATGAGATAATCCAACACAACTCGATGATAATTAAAATTTTCATTATACAAAAACTGTGTGAAAGGGGAATACGTACAAAACATTCATCTGCCTAGCTGTAGCAGCCAAAGAAATTCAGCATTTTAATATAACGTTTTTCTTTCAAAAATAAAAATTCAGCACGATGTGCATGGAACAATATCAATGAACGATATTCATAATTTTGATGTTATTCAAAATCTAGATAATTATGCCCTAGATTTTTGTGGGTAATTTAGAAAAGAGATGAAAGCTCTGCGTTCTTCTTTCTGTAGACACTTACAAGGGTTCCACCCAGTTTTATGTGAAAACAAATCAAGCCTATTCGCAATTATTTTATGTTTAAATCGATTCGACTTGAATTCGTGCTCATTAAATTTATGCTCAAAAAATACTCGGTTTGAAAAAATATTTTGCTCGACTCGGCTCGTTAATATTATTGAGATCATAGTGAACTTATATAGTATTAGAAATAAAATTTTAATTCAATATAAGTTGAACACGAGCCAAACATAAACATTTGCTCGCCTTGAACTCGGCTCAAAAACATAGTAAGCTAAACACAAGCTAAACCTAAACATCATAAATTTTACACGAGCTCGGCTTGACCCATAATACGTCAAAGCTCGTCAAACTTTCAAACAAGCAAAAATATACTTGCCAAAAATTATGTCGAATTCAAAAATAACTCGGCTCAGCTCGACTTAGCTTGTTATCTGTGTTTCAACATGGATAAATTGGGCATTGAAAAAATCGTCATAAATATAATCGCATAATAAACATCAATAAATGCATACAACATAATAAATAAATCATACGTGTAAAAATACAATTGAGAGTTAATACCTGATGCTTTCATGAAATGTTTCAATTTTCACATAGTTCGTGATTTCCCAAACCGTACTTTAAGATTTGGGCTTGAGGGTCCAGCCCAACGAACTCGTCTTTGGTTGATGAGGCCCATTATTGCATTTACTCTTATTAATCAAAGCCGCTCGAGTAAGAAATCCAATTAATCAAAATATAATAAAATAAAATAAAAATAAATAATGATATTTTATATCCTCATTTAATTAAAAATTATGTCTAACTAAAATTAAAGTCCATCTTTAAAATGTCAAATTATTATACTCTATATAATTATTCAACAAGGGTTATGTATAAAAATAGACTATATCTCTAATAATATTGGTCACGTACAGCGTGATATCTTGTACAGTTTTTATTAAAACCGAGCTTACCTAAAAATACCGGCCTAATTCATGTTTTCTTTGTAATCATTTACTATTTTCTATTTGGTTTTATAAAATTTTATATCATATTAAATAAGTAAATACATAATATATTTTCTCTTTTTGTTGGATTTTTTTTTTTGTTAGAAACCCTTTTCTTTTTTATGTTTCACAGTGTTAACCTATTTTTATTTTTTATTTCTTTTTTTTAATTGTATACGTGACATATTGTACATGTGGCATCTTAATAAAGATAATTCATATATACTATTAGGGAAATTTTACATGAGCCTATATGAGTACATGAATTTGAACCTTATATGAGTTACCTTTTTTAGTGAGTATTGTAAAAGGAGAGTACATATTTGATAAAGTTTTATATATTTTTTTACATTATTATAACCTATTTTTAAATTTCAAAAGATGCACTAGTTAATAGATTATTTGAAATTTATTTTTATTATAATTATTTTGATAATTAAGATAAAAGGGTTAGAACTATTAGATTGAGTTAAAATTATATAATTATCATTATTATTTATTTGTCTAGTTATCGACGTGGATTGCTCAAAATAAAAAATGTACTTTATATAAGTTATGAGTCGTATCTCATGATTATAGGGCTCGTACCATTAGTCTACTACAGTATAGATTTTAGCATGTATAGTACTAAAATGAAGATAATTGGTGTGATTTTTCACATCATAACCAGAGATATAGATTGTATAATGGCCGCCATGAAAAAGCACTCAATATATACCTCTATATTTGATGAAGGTAGTTTGTTTTGTCACGCTTCCTCAAATTATGCAAAGTCTCGTTTTATTAATTTGTCAATGTGGTTTAATTTTCACGCTCTCCGCGTAGTCTTTCAAGACAATCCTATATATCCCATAACTAATAATTATCTTTATTTAGATATTCAATTTTCATAGCTGTCTTTCCTAACGCGAGAAACTTAGAGTTGCATTTTAATATATTTAAATTTAATTGTGCATCCAATACCTAATAAAATAAAATTTAGTGCATTAGGCGGGTGTATGTACGTAATTTTTTATTCAACTGGTATTCGATTAAATCTTTATTCGAGGCTTAATCAAGTAATTAATCGGGACACGGTTAATATGTTACACTTTTACCTATCATTAAGGCCGCGTGGAAGAGAAAAAACTTTGTGAAGGAAGCCCGTGCATGAACATGACCCCATGCACGGGAATTTCAAGTGGCTTGCAGGCACGATGTGATGTTGAAAAAGATGAGGGCACACATATGTCCGTGTTGCTTGAATTGCTCGGAGATCTACCCCATTCTCGACGAATCAAAAATTATTATTGGTGGGTACCCCTAATTATTAGTCACCCTTATATTTTTTCATTCTCAATTTTTCTCCACTAATCAGTAATTCTAAAATCAGACCAGAGCTCTGGTAGAGGTTTATAGGTGCTTAAATTCGAGCACATGTGAGTTTAAAGGTTTAAACTTTTCTTGTAGAGGAGGGTACGACTAGGGTTTGGCTCATCTTGATAGTTTGGGTTGGGCTCACCTCAAATTTTCAGCTTGCCTCATCGTTTGGCTCACCTCAGCGGTTTAGTTCTCCTTAATGGTTCGGCTCGCCTCAACAATTTGGCTCATTTTGACGACTCGCTCCTGTGGGCGGTCTCGCCCTCATTCTTTATCCAATTATCATTAGTCATCCATCTAAGCCTTCTAATTATTATACTTTGAGCTGGTTCCTTCCACCTTGTTTGTTTACAAAAGACATCCAAATACTTCTTGGAGTATATACAAGTTATTATTTTAGTTGAAAAATTATTTTTGAGAGTTTTTAGGTGTGCTTCCTACATTTTAATCTTTAGTTAATTCTATAATTCTTTACTCAGTAGTTAATAAATAATAAAAAATTGTTAAAGAAGCAAAGGTGCCTTGGTATAGCCCCGATCTTAAATTTTGCATCATATAAGCCTTCAACGAGTAGGACAACTTTTTTTATTGAGTTTGTGTGTAAGGTCTTACACTTACGGCAATTTTGCACATAACATGGGAATGTATTTTTAAATATTTAATTTAGTAAATTATTTTTAAAAAAATAATTTAGGTTCAACAATTTAGACTTTGGCTATGCTATTGCAAATGATATTAAAGCCAATCCGGGACCTCATTGGATGATGGGCTAAAGTACAGAACATAGATTAGGCCCATGCCCAACGAAATGAATTTCAAATAGAAAATTTTTTAAAGGTGTGTGGATGTTAAGATTAAATTAATTAAAAAATTCAACGGTTTTTTTCCCACCATTTTTCGATCCACCCTCGCTTCAAAAGAATTTTTGTCAGCTGACTACTATATCACATATGATCAATGTTACTCAGAGAACTTGTTTCTTAACCAGGACTTGTTGGACTTGCTACAACCTCATAATTTAAGAAGCTATTTACAAACCTTAAAATCTTCACTTTTTTACATTAATGGGTCCAACTATTATTATTCACCAAACTCCATTAAATACTAATTCTTTAACAATTTTTACAGCTCTTGAATATTCGAGTAGAAAACGCTCAAAGTTCTTTAGACATGTAGACACACTTCATACACAGAGAGCATTCTAGATTACACATGAACCCTTATACCATTAATTATTTACAATAACTTCCTCAAATTTATATAAAATATTAAATTAAATTTACTTTTCAATACTGTGCACATAAGAGTCTTCCCCCGCCGGCTCTCCTCTGTGTATAAATTTCACCTCAACCATGTTTTTCCTGTTCATTGACTGCAATGAACTTGAAGTTCTTAACATATTACAACTTTGTTCTTAACATATACTAATTCTCCCTTATCGATGTGAAGTGGGAGTTAATTAGCCAAAATTGGCGTTGAATGGAGAGTACGTCAATGGATATATTGACCATAGAATATTATGCATACCACGTGAAACTCAATTTTTTAAATGAATCAATTTTTTTATTAAAGTTGATCAATCATACACTCGTCGTCATTGAGATCCCACATTAATTTTGTTTTCATAAAGCTTATGTAATTTATGAATGTCAAAGGAATGAACACATAAAATGCTACCCATGTTAGAAATAACAATTTTTAGAGGCACCAACCATTATAAAGTAGCTATGTATAACGATCATTTAAATTAGGTTGACGATGTTAATAATCTCTTAAATATTGTTGATGTGCCTCATTTGGGTATAATAGATAGAGTATTAGGGGTGAGCAATCGGTCGGTTTGGTTTTGAACCGAACTATCGAACTAGCATATGGTGGCCTGGATCTAGAACCGAACTGAACGCAATCTTCCTCCCAAACCGAACAATAATTGACCAAAAACTTAAGTCAATTCGGTTCAGTTCTAATAAATCCAAAATTATAATAAACATATTAAAATTAATTATAGTTTTGAATCAAATGTAAACAAGATTTAATTATCATAATTATATTAAAAAATATTCGATACATAGATATTATATTAAAAATCTCAAGTAAATTATAAATAAATTAAAATAAACTAATGCTAACCCACATAAAATATGAATATTAAGGTTTTTTTTAAAATAGTTTTTTTGGTCGATTTTGGATCTGTTCAGTTCTAAACTGAATTTTCTTATAATAGGTTCAGTTATCCAATATTAAAACCAACCTGAACTAAATTTTTTTATAACTGATCCAGTTTAATTAATTGCCTCGGTAGTAACCAAAGTATGCTTATCCCTATAGAGTATATATTGTTTGTATTATAAGTATGAAGTATTCATAAAATGGTGTGTAAGGGTGCATAATAGGATCACACGTACATTGTGGTTAACCTTGTTAGGCCTTAGGAGTCAGTGTAGTCTTCGGGTATCTGGTGATCTACCTCTTTAATTTGTAAATCGAGACTCTTTCTATAACATTAGGTCCTTTCCTTTTGCTTGAGAAAAAAAACCATTATAAAAAATTTCTTGATTGTGTTGATATTATCTAATAAAAAGGTTCAGTATGCGCTAATGCCGATATTCATATGTCAGCTATTGGACGACGAGTGTAATTTTGTTTGAGTTTTTTTTAAAGTAATCAAACTGTTATTTTAGTAGATGTTTAGATTTCGTCGAGCTAGAATGAAAATATCCCGCAAACTAAGCAATCCCATATCTAATATATAAAACATTTTGCAATAAAAATAAAAAATGAAAATATCCCTCATAAAAAATGTTTAGATCTAATTAAGCGAGTCAGCTCTTGAGCATTTGACGTTCGGTTAGGTACGATTCGACTTAAAACTTGATGTTTAAATGCTCGAGTTTGAAATCGAATCCTTTGAGCCGAGTTTGAGCAGGCACTGTTCGACTCGGTTATGACTAGAACTCGACTCGAAATTGACTATTAACTCGACTCGAACTCAATTCGATAAAATAATATAATAATATAGTTTATATATATATATATACATATATATAGTGTATATAAGTTTAATTGTAACTAGTTATATTTATTTATATATAATCTAATAATAAAGTAGTGAGATAACTTAGATGGTAGGTATTCAAGTTGAAAACTTGGAGGTCGTGGGTTCAATCCACGCTGACTTTTCCACTTTACAATCGAGCCAGTTTCGAGCTCACGAACGACTTTAGTTTAAGCTCGTCAAAATTAAACATTATAAGTATATTCAAACTCGAATCGAGCTTGAACAACATAAAAATATACAAGTCGAATTCGAGCATTTATGTTCGGAGTTTGAACACAAGTCAAGCTCGGCTTGCTCGCTCGTTTAGCAGCACTATTCTTCCCCCTCTATATCAAATGATGCATTTGAGTTGGAATTCGAAGTTAATTATTGCATGTTTGCTTTAATTGGTCGTGTTTGTGTGCCCTTTTTATCTTCTCGAAACGGTGATTGTGTAAAGACAAAAAAAATGTTCTAAAAAAATTGATTATATAAGGAGTGTATGTAATAACCCAACTAGAGCACAAATGGCTACACTTAATTAATTTCTTAAAATAGATAACCGAAATTAAAGGTCATAAATACATTTCTATTAATATATTAAATTTTATCCTGATAAATATTGGATGCAAACTATTCACACAAATGTTTTAGGAAAATGAGATTATTCTCGGGCACTGATGCAATAATGTAAACAAAACTAAGTGGCAACAATATCTGCATTCTCTATTTCGAGATCAAAGAGTCCTATTTCTTGTGTACAAATGTAAATATCCCACTCCTCAAAGTCCTTACCACCCAAGTATATATTGGTGTATTTAAGTCCTTTTTCAAAATAATTAACTCAAACGACTAATTTGCCCGTGTAATATATCAGTCCATGCTATTACATTTGGCCGGATTGTTACACATTGATAACATGCAAACATTACGAAAACACGTACCATTGATTCTACCCATAATCTATTATAATATATACTAAATGGGCCTTTCCAATAATAGATGTACCTTTTATCGTCACTCTTTTTTTGACCAAAAGTACTTCTTTTAGAAGCGGTTTTTCTTTTGAAAGTGTTGTGGTTTTTTTCCTTTGCAGTCAGCTGCCTCTTTTCAAATTTGGTAGGTTCATTGCCCAAGATCCCCTTACGATCCATTGACTCCTATCTCGCTCAACATGGTTCCTTCTCCTTCTTCCTACTCTCTTTGGCTTCTACTTGGTATTTTGCAATTTATAATTGGTGATTCCAATCGGTGTGTAAACTCAAAATCACATCAACATTTGGTGATTAATTATATGAATTGTGATTAGGTAAACTCATTATGGTAGTTCAATTTGGAGCTAGGTTAATTTGGTTGGAACCGAAAATCAACCGAACTTAATTTGGTCAATTTTTGGTCAAAATCAATTGAACTAAATAAACTAATGAAAAAAAAATTATTCACATCACTTTGTTTTTCTTCACTGTCATGTCATACACATATCTTTCTGTATTTCAAATTATCACAAATATATATACATAATTTATAAAATCGTTATTTTGGTATAGTTTATTGAAAATAATTCATCTATTGAGATAAAAATTTAATATATTATACATTATTTACCTATTATACAATATCTCAAATTATACCATTGTTCATATAACTTTTTATAATAAGATTATAATTATCCCTAAATGTGTCCTAATAATTTTTTATTTCATAAATAAAATTTAAGAATAATTAAAATAAACACTAAAGAATAAATACTTTTAATGATAAAAAATATTATTTATTATTTTTGCTAAATTCAAATTAAACCAAATTAATTCGATTTGATCGAATTGATAATCAATTGTAATTTAATTTTTATTTAATTAACTAAATTACTTTCCATTAAATTAATCAAATAAGCGGTTCGATTCTGTTTTATCCAAACCGATCAGTCCCGGGTGAACGCTATATTGTACTATGGGTTGTATCTCGGAGAATATTAATATTATAATATTAAGATGCTCAGCGCATTTCATCAACCGCCCGCTCATGACGCCAGTATTACCTAGTTAACATCTAAACATCAATGGTGATCACTTGATTTTTAAGCGTATTTGAGCCTCACTTAGCTTATTTTCTTCTCATAAAATGACTTGTTAGGAGCCCAACACTTTAGACAGCACAATTGTAGCAGCCATCCTTAAAATAATACTTTTTTTACTCTAAAAGTTTTTCTAGTTGACTCGACTATAAATTTTACTCGAAAAAATAAAAATAACCTACTTATAAAGTATATATTATTTGATTACACGGGGAAGGCTATAAATTATTTGATTAGACGGTGAAGGCGTGCAATGAGAGGGTGTGGTCAAAATCTATCAATGGCCATTATTAATTGCTTCTAATACAAGAAAATTTGAAGAGTAAAATTAATTCTCAAAATAACATCTGTTAGATATTGACTTTTTATTTCAAGTCCAATTTTCTTGTAATTGAGCCTAAGTAATCTTTCTAATTTTGATTTCTAATTTAGTGATTTTTGTAATTTACCCAAATAAGGTAGAATTAGAACTACTAAATTATTTATATACTCAAATGCTCCAAAAATTTACATAGACAAAATTAAGACACTTAATAAAATATATAATTTATTATATAATTTTCTTACACATGAATATATTTTGTATATATTTTTCAATTAAAATCATAGAAACAAGGTTATAAACTTAGTTCTTGTATACTCTAAAAATCCGATCTAATTAACCGTTAGAATGATTTTTTTTAAACTCCAATCTTACTCTCAAAATAGCATCTGGGATTAATTTTGACCTGGTTCTTAAATTCATTTGAGGCTACCTAGTAACACTGGTGCACGAATTGGTCGATTCCGAGTGGAATCCGCCGATTTGAATCGAATCGGCAGCGTGCTGATCCGATTATGGGGCCGAATCGGTCGGCCCCGAATCGGCATCTAACTCGACTGATTTACCCCGATTCTGACCGAGTTAACTCTAATTCGGAATCAGGGTAAATCAGGAAGAATCGATTTTTTGGATAAATTATTAAAATACCTTAAGTATGATATTTATTAAATTATTTAAGCATGGGTAAAATTGGAATTTTGATTTTAAACCTAACGTTAACCCGTCTCCCCCACTCTATCGCCGCGCTTCCGCCCTCCGCCGCCGCATTTCCACCCTCCTCTGTGCTTCCTCGACTCTGACCGCAGCTTCGACCGGGCTGACGACTCCGCCTACGCCCTCGTAACCTCGCCTCCGACGTGTGGCCGACCGATAGCACAGTGGACGCGAGACTCGCCATCGACTGGGCCGCCGACCGGGCTGCCGACCTCACCTCCGCCCTCACAACCTCTCTCTACGTGTGGCTGGCCGACAGCGCAGTGGACGCGAGACTCGTCGCCGATCGGGCCACCAACCGGGCCTCTGACCGGGCTGCCGACCTCGCCTCCGACGTGTGGCCGGCCAACAACGCAGTGGACGCGAGACTCGCCGCCGACCGGGCCTCCGACCTCAGTTCCGACCGATTCGTGTAAAGTTGGATTTTTTGTTGAAATTGAATCTGGAAATTATTGGCTATGCTTCACAAATTTTTGGCTGTGCAAATTGTTGGCAAGGCTTCACAAATTTTTGGTTGTGCAAATTGTTGGCTAGGCTTCACAAATTTTTGGCTATGCAAATTGTTGGCTGTGCAAATTGTTGGCTACGCTTCACAAATTTTATTGTTGTGCAAATTGTTGGCTAGGCTTCACGAATTCACCTCAGCTCCGATCGGATGTGCAAATTGTTGGCTAGGCTTCACAAATTTTTTTCATTGCTGATCTAGAGGAAATTCATGAAGAAAATTTCTTTCATGTGCAAATTGTTGGCTAGGCTTCACCTTTTATGTGTGATCTAGAGGAAAAAAATTATATGCTATTCACAATTGTATGCAATTATTTGAAATTGTATGTTGTTTACAAATTCGATCAAAAATTTGTAATTGTATGCTGTGTAATTTGGTTGATTCAAGTTTAAAATTCATTTGATTTGTTATATGTCGGGTGTGAGTGTTTTTATATTACAGATCTCATACCAGATAAGTTAAGGGGAAGATGGATTTTGGATGGGAATATAGCAGACCGGTTGATGCATCTAAGAAACAAGTCATCTATAACTTTTACAAAAAAACCATAAGTAGAGGGGTATATCGTTTCAAGCAACATATTGCTGGAGTCAAAGGAAATGTTGCTGCTTGTGATGATAAATTGTGATGCTCTTTTATACTTGTATTAAATTATAAATTTGTGTATTTATGTTTAAAAATTATATAATTATGTATTTCAAGTATTTATGTTATAAGTTGTCAAATTTTTATATATTACTAATTTGGACCAATTCAACTGAATCAATTTTTATCCGATTTAGACCAATTTTGATTCCGATTCTGACTCTCTCGAAAACCGATTCCGATTCCGATTTATGCAACCATGTTCAGTAACGACTAATGTTTCATGTCGTGCTAATTGCGGTACAAAAGTATGACGTTCTAGTTCTGACGTCCGCAAAATGACGGTGGTTGAGTGGATTGTTCCAACATGCTCAACCACTTCTTTGCAAATTGCAAATAATTATTTCTCGAGTCCTGTTGGGGTCCATGTTATGTTTCAGATATAAAAAGTCTTTGGATCTTAGGATATATAAATTGCGACAATTAGCTGTTTAGTGGAGTGCGTTTCATGTGGAAATTTCACCAATGTAATACAGCAACTTGCTTTGCAAATAATTACCTCCTAGTCTTTGAGCCACCAATGTAATACATAGTTGTCTTTATTTAGAGTGTCCAAACTTTTTGTGGCATCTTTATATCATGCAGGTACTCTAAATGTACCCTAACAAAAGTTAATATATTATCACTTTCAACACAATAGGAATCAGAAACCAAGAAGGTTGAGAGTTATAAGTTACACTGGCACAAGCCTAAACTTTTGACATGATAGTAGGTCATGAGTTTACCATATTGGACTCTCGCTTACGACATGCCATGTAATTTTTAGTATACATTAATCACTTTAAGAAAGTTACATACTTTTAATTGCTTCCAAGACCTACTAATGATTTAGATTTGTCCCTTAAAACTTATCTAATTTTATCAAATTTTTTGGAACCATGCTTCTAAAAAATTTGAAGTAAAACATCATAATTTGTCAAGAAATAGAAAAAAGCTGGTAAACCTCATAATATAATTTCAAATGTTATATTGTACTATAGGTTGTACTTGGTATATTATGTACTACTTTCAAATTTATTATGGTTTAAGTTTTTATACTATTTTGATCTGTACCCAATTTTGTAACTTAAAATATTCATAATTTTCTTTTTTTAATCACTGTATTTGGGCTGATGTTTAATAAAATATTGATGACAAAATATTTTTTTAATGTTTAATACAATATTTAATTTGTAATTTTTAAAAATAGTTAAACCTTATTCTACATGGTTGAACCAAATATATCCTATAGTGATTATAAATCGAGTATGTTAATCGGTAACGGGTAAGGTATTTAAAACTATGTCTCGTATAATTGAAAGTCGAAAGTGGGGAAAAAAATATTTTAAAGAAAATGTCCTCAAGGGTCATTTTTGAATTGTAATCAACCATAAAACTTCAACACAAAACAATTTCAATCCCAAAATGGAAGTTCTTTTGCCTTGGTCTTTAATTTAAAAGTGATCACCTATCTTTTCTTTTTCCATTATGTATAGCATCTTGAACTTGACTAAGCTTTTTTTTTCTTCATGTAACTCAATCTTTCAAATTTTCTATGAATATAAACACAACTTTATTAAATAGTACACATGAACATAAATAATAAAATCTAAAAAATACCCTAACTTTCATGAGTCGGTTGATAAAATAAAATATCTTTATTTGAGCTTCAATGGTATTTGGATTTTTGTGTCCTAAATCATAATAACTTACTTTTGTTTAGAAATTATCTTTTATATATATATATAGGATTATACTACAATGTACTGTAGCTTTTTTACAACTCACGGCTCATAGGCTGTTGGATGAAAATCCAATGGCCTGCAGCCCTCAAACCCATAGCCCCCCACCCCGCGACCCGCCCGACCCCGCTGCTTGCCCGCCGGCGCATGGCTGAACCCCCACCATGACCGACCACCTTCGCCACCCTGCCACAGCTCCCCGAGCACGACCTACCCTCCTAACCCCGCCCACCACCTGCCCGACCTCGCCCACTACACGCAATCGACCCCCCACTGCAACCGACCACCCCGCCGCAGCTCCCCTGGCACGACCTACCCTCCCAACCCTACAACCAACTACCCACCGCGACCAACCACCCCCACCACCCTACCATAGCTGGCCTGCCCCTCCGCCGTGGCCCCCTTGCAAGGGGGCCGTGGTGAAGGGGCGGGTGGGCCACGGCAGGATGGCGGGGGTGGTCGGTCACTTGGTGGTGGGAGGGGTTAGGCGAGTGGGGGGCGGGTCAGGAGGTATCAGGGTGTGGGGGACTGTGGGCCGTTAGACTTTGCAGCATAATCCTATATATATATATATATATATATATATATATATATATATATATATATATATACCAAGTCTAATCTACGTATAATTAGGTCGGTAATAGAGGATCCGTCACAAACAATTAGATAAGTGCACTACACGTAAGTAATTAATATTAACAACTAATAATATACTTCTTATTAAAAATAAAACAAATGCATGACAAAGTTGCAACAAAACATATCTCACAATATCTTATCCATCCCAAATTCATGATCAGAGAAATGACAGATCACCAAAGCTACAAGTTACAATAGGTTAAGCCTGCAGGCCATGAATGGCCGACCAGCTCAAGAAAAGTGAAAACAAAAAAAACGTGGGCCCAACAGATCTGACGGCCTATATGACACGATCTCTCCAGTTAGTCCATGAGAAATTTACAAACGAAGGGGGTACTAATAGTTTTATTGTAATATGAAGAATAAACTAGTGTTATTCACGATGTAAAGACAATTTTTTTAGGTTGGCATAAAACACCCATTTTTTATCCATTTGCCCCAACTTTAGTTCCCTTGTAATAGGTGAATATATATACACAAATGAAGTCTGACTCGTGTTAAGCTAATATGATAAATTTCCCTTCTTTCTCACTTTTATTAATAGTTTAAAAACTGCATTGAAAATATGTAAAATTAAAAATACAATATTACATGTTGACGGCAAATGAATTTTTTCTTAATATAATTTTATATTGTTGAATAAATTTAATTGCAATGATCAGATTTAATGGTCGATGACTAGATTTACATAAATATAAGTAACAACAAATCTAATTATCATCCAAATTAATCACAAATAATGCACAACCCATGTATATTGTTTGCATCAAATTATTACAGAGACAAGGTACTGCATCGTTATACTATATATAACTTTTTAATAAATAATTAATCCATAATATAATTAGAATATTATTAAATAGGGTAATAAATTCGGGTAGTTAAAGTTTAGAGGTCAAATGATAGTCAAAATTATTATTTATGATAATAATAATAATAATAAAATTTTAAATATATAAGACGTAATTTAAAATATAATTTAATTAGGACTGCAATATTTTATATCGGTAACAATTAATTTACATATGTGAAAACTAATTTATATGTGTATTGTCCGGGCAAAAGAGGTTGAGGTTGTCCACTAAATATACCGTCCAACGGATCTGTATAGTTAAAAGTGAGGGAAGGAGGGATGGTGGCACGTCCGAGGAAGATGAGGGTAATTATATCATTTGGTAAACTTTACCCCTAACATGGAGAACAACATTTGTCTGCCCCCATTTTGTAATATTCCTACTTGTGGCCAATTTACGGGAAAAAGGGGCACCTAAATTATCGCTCACTTGTGCCAGCCGCCATGCTCGGATTCCCCAATTCATGTTCCTGAATCCGCTCCGTCAATCGGTGAAATACTTTGATTATGTACAAATCTCGAACTTCAATTAATGTTTTGTCGTTCAATCATATAATTCGGTGATGGATTATTATGGGTATTATTTTGTGATTTCGATTTGTTTGGAAGTTGTGTTGAATTTTTATTTTGGGTGCATGTTTGTGGTAGATCTGGTGGGATTTGGGGCTTGTGGGTGGACATGCAGAGGCAGACCAGGTTGATGGAGAGATCGAGTAGCATGGCGAGGGAGAAGCGGGGTTTGGAGGCTCACGGGGTGGAGGATGGACCCCCGGATCCCAAGAGGCCCAAAGTTCCGGCTTTGGCAAGGTCTTTTTTTTGTTTTTATATATCTTTTTTGATAGTTGTTTGCTTGAGGATGATTGAATTGGGAAATATGTGCATAAGTTATGATTATTGTTGTTGTGATTGTTATTTGAATGGTTTTGGTTAGTTAATGGCTTTGTTAAGGGTGGGTTGGAGTAGAAGTTGTGAACTATGTGGTGTGACTAACTGAATGAGCTACATGTTGATCCTAGTGGTTTAGCTGTTCATATTTTTACCATAATTTTTTACTTGAGGGGGCTTGAATTGGAAGCGTTAATTTTTGAAGTGTTTTGATTTGATTTTGAAGTGGATTGAATCGTTAATGAGGTTGTTTAGAGTGGATTGGGGTAGAGGCTGTGAACTGTGTTGTGTAACATCCTAGAAGTTTGGTTGTTCATTATGAGCTTTTGTTAAGTTTGGTTAGTTGATAGCAAAGCAGGGAATTTTTTAATGCAGTGAAGGAAGAATCATGGCTGGGAGTGAATATCATCTTTATTATTGCAGCTCTATCTATGATGGCTTTATTGACATAAGTTTGTACTTTTGGGTTGGCGAATGTTAGATGCCTGCTGGGAAATTGTATATGTGTGTCATCCTTACTTTTGCCAGCGCATGTGAAAATTGAATTAAAATCTATCTTGTGGCCTAGTTTTATGATATTGGAACTCAATTATTTTTTTGGAGTGGTTTAGGTGTCTATCTGATTGGTAGATTGATGTGAGATGTAATTTCTGAACATATTCTGTTTCTTATTTTAACTGAGGGTTAATTTTGATACTGCAGTGTTATAGTTGAAGCTCTCAAAATGGATAGCTTGCAGAAACTTTGTTCTTCATTAGAGCCGATTCTACGAAGAGTTGTAAGACAAATTATATTTTTCTGTTTTTTTAGAGCATGGTATTTATGGGAACTTAGACTCAGCCTAGTCTAAGGCATCTTATATAAATATGAGTTTTTTCCGTTTTTGGCCAAAGTTAATTGAATAATGAATTTTCAGAGAAGATGTTTAATGCTTGCTTGTCCAATCCATAGGATGGAACTTAAGAAACTGTTGATGCAAGCAAGAAAGGCCACGTGGATGGATTCTTCTCTATCATATGCATATAATAATAATTGAATTTAAGTTACTGGGTCTTTGAGCTGGTTCAGCGTATTTATGTGCATAAACTCACATGTTCTAATTGATGTATTGATCATCTGAAATGATGAAGCTGGCAGAAGTGTAATCATCTTGATTTCCCCCCATGAAATCACGATAGATGTAAATGTTTCTGCTATTGGCAACAGACATATGATCCTTTTCCGTTTACTTGCAGGTTAGCGAAGAAGTTGAACGTGCATTGGCAAAGCTAGGCACTGCTCAGCTTACTGGAAGGTGTGATTCCATGTGTATAATTCTGTTTTTCCAGCTGAAACAATAGGTGAAAGTGCTATACGCAAGATGATAGGTTACTGAGACAGATCTTATTTTCCATTTTCTCATCTATATATCGATTATATCAGTTTTTCATCACTTCTTATAGCCTCTATCTAATATGTTTTTGCTTCACACCAAAAAAGTGAGGTGCCCTATACTTCTTCAGAGTAGCATGCATAAGTTGTCTTAGCAAGTGATGAAGCCAACTAAGTGATTTTATCATATTTTGTATTTGAATGATATAACAGAGTATATATTTTAGTTTGTCATTGGAATCCTGTTACTCTGTATCCCTTCACTTTCCCCTCAACATCCTCATTTCAGCCAGTCGTTAATCCATGGTATGGCTTTTTCGGCAGCCCAACTCATTCTTCTTCTTCTTCATCTTTGTCATCCACCCATTCCCAAAAATTGAGGTTGGGATTCCTGACACTCGATCCCTTTCAAAGAAAAGATTGGTCTCGTAGCACTCCTATAAACCTATCCCTTCACATTTGATAGGTATGTGTACGAAATGAACTGAAAACTTACTAATTGAAGTTACACAACTTTTCTTCATTGAACTACAAAAAGTTGGAAATCTGACGTGGTTATTCTTTCACTTACAAATTTATCTTTTGCCTGTTTTAAATTTATACCGAATTCCCACTGTTTATGAATGAAATACGCGTCCCACTTGTGAGTTATATGGATGGCATCTTTTTCATTGGCGAGGCATACAACAAGAAAAGCTGATTGTGTGTATAAATTCAGGGCATCTCCACAAAGGTTGGAAGGACCAGATGGGAGGAACTTGCAGCTGCATTTTCGCTCCCCCTTATCACTACCTCTCTTTACAGGGGAAAAGTTGAAGGTGAACAGGGAGCCGCAATTCACGTTGTCCTGCTTGATGCAAACACTGGCAGTGTTGTTACCACAGGACCGGAGTCCGCTGCAAAACTAGACGTCATTGTCCTTGAGGGTGACTTCAACAACGAAGATGATGATGATTGGACTGTTGAAGATTTTGAAAGTCATACTGTGAAAGAACGTGAAGGAAAAAGACCGCTTTTAACTGGTGAATTGCAGGTGACCTTAAAAGAAGGTGTTGGGACATTAGGAGATCTCACATTTACTGATAACTCAAGTTGGATACGGAGTAGGAAATTTAGGATTGGGTTAAAAGTTTCATCAGGCTATTGTGAGGGTGTACGAATTCGTGAGGCCAAAACTGATGCTTTTAATGTTAAAGATCACAGAGGCGAATGTATGTTCTTCATCTGGTAGCTGTCAACTGTTTGCTATTTATTTCTGTATGAAGACTAGCTTCTTTTTGTTCCTGAAACGGGAGCCATTTGCAGTATACAAGAAACACTACCCTCCTGCACTGAAAGATGAAGTGTGGAGATTGGAGAAAATAGGAAAAGATGGCTCTTTCCATAAAAGGTTGAATAAGGCCGGCATCTACACTGTTGAAGAATTCCTCCGACTTGTTGTTAGGGATACGCAAAGACTTAGAAATGTGAGACACTTAACATTTATTCATCAAAGTATTTACGTTGTCAATTGTATTATCTTTATTGCTTCTGTATCTTTGTATTTTCAGGTCCTTGGGAGTGGAATGTCAAACAAGATGTGGGAGAGCCTCATGGAGCATGCAAAGACTTGTGTCTTAGGTGGGAAGCTCTATGTTTACTATCAGGATGATACAAGGAATGTTGGAGTTGTTTTTAACAATATTTATGAATTGAGAGGTTTAATAGCCGGTGATCAGTATTATTCTGCAGAAACGCTAGATGAAAGTCAGAAGGTTATATCCTGTATCTCCCTGTTTGACTAAACTACTCTTTCCTTTTGAAACTATTTTTTTTCTAAAAAAATGGAAATGTAAAATATGGATAATTACGTCATTGTTTTTACTTAGTTGTAGTTGTTGTTTTTACTTAATTGTAGGTCTATGTTGATTCACTGGTGAAGAAAGCATATGATAATTGGATGCATGTTGTTGAATATGATGGAAGAGCACTTGCTACTACAAAATCTAGTAGAAGAAGTTCATTGAGGAATGAAGATGCAGCAGTTCTGGTGGATTTCCCACCTTCCTTTGGTCAGCAGGCTTCACTTCCTCTCCTCCCCAGTCCCCTGGATCAACCTTCTGGTGATCCCGCACCTAAAGGTGGAGGTAAGTAGTGTTTGTTTGTCTTTATTTGTTGTTTGATTTTACTGGGAAAGTGATGGATTCTTGTAAATTGAATCCGATAACTGAAGTAAAGGCTTCAATGACAAACCCAATTAGTCCTCTAAACTTTAACTTGAACAAGCAAAGTTGCAAACAAAAGAAGAAGAAGCAGAGAAGATAAAAGGGAGATGAGGGAAGAGGCGGCTCAGGGTAAAACTAAACTTTATTCATTCATCCATAATCCTTAAAAAAAATAGATGAAAACCATTTTATATGACTTAACCCTGATTAAAGTAATCAGTAATGACTAGTATACCCATACTAATGGGGTATAGTAATTAAACTAAATGAACTGGACTAAAATACCCCTGTCAATAAAACATAAATAGTGATTAAAAATACTAACTAAAAGATTATCTTATCCAACTTTAATTCTAATATAACTAGAAAACTATTAAAATTAAGATATTGTCCTTCATCAAAAAGGTGCACCTTGAATGTTTTTCAAAAAATTGTCGAAAGTACCTTTCTGGTTTCTTTTTTAATTCAGATGTAATAACAATTTGTTATTGTTCAATTTGCACCACAGGCCCCTCATCCTCTGAGTACGTAGAAAATGCATCAGTCAGATATCAAACAAGTGCTCAGCATGTGCCCTCAAACACACAGCTGCAATTTGAAATATCACCATTTACTCAGAACCAATTGGTTGCACCATCCCCTGTAAACCAGATGAGTGGAAACAATGCTACTGGCTTAGCTCTTGGTCTACCACAAGGATCCAACCTTGGTTACCAGTTCATTGCTGGTTCCTCTGGACAGACCTCAACCAACTTCAACACGTACGATGAATGGGGCCATCAGCGTGATGGTAGAGGCATTGATGAATACATATCTGAGGAGGAAATTCGTATGAGAAGTCATGAGATGCTCGAAAATGAAGACATGCAAAACTTGCTTCGTATTATCAGCATGGGAGGCACTGCTGTTAATGTTTCTGATGATGGCTATCAATATTCTTCGTTCATTCCAACACCAGCTCCCAGCCACAAATTTGGGGAAGAGCGGAATCGTTCATCTGGCAAAGCAGTTGTTGGATGGCTTAAACTTAAAGCTGCTCTCAGGTGGGGCATATTTATCCGCAAGCGGGCAGCTGAAAAGAGAGCAAAACTTGTGGAGCTGGATGATTAACAAATGCGCGATGTGATGCACATTCTTTACCTTGCAGTTCAATCTTTCTTGGCATCATCCCATGCTCAGCAAATATGCTGTTGGCCAAGTTCAAAGCGCAAGTTTTTGTTACTTTGAATTGACTTTGGCTTATTCCTGATGCATCTGCAAACTCTTCTCATGCAAATATGCAAGATTTTACAAAGGTTTCTCTTCTAAGGTAACCTGCCTTGTGATAGGATGCATTTAGAAATCCCCCTTGCTGCCTGTACAGTTGGTCCATCCTCTGTTAACTTAGATGGTAAAAATTCTGTGGACATTGCATTGTAGTTCTAGCCATATGTGCTGGGAGTTGGGTATTGTTTTAGTTATATACCCGACAAAGTTTCCTTTATAGCCATGTGATTTTATTTCTTAGTGTTGCATTGTTATGTTTTTGGACTGAAACATAAGTGGTGGTTCAACATGGAATTGATGTGTTTATATTTTAGAGTTTACATCAACATTGGCCTGTGTATGTAAGCGATACATAAGGATTGTAGGAGATAGAAATAGGGGAAGGGAAAGTTAATGGAACAGGTGGTACTTAAAACACTGAAGGGAAGAGAATAAGGTAAATCTTGCAAATAGCTTTCAATCAATCACTTGCACAAAAGTTATTAATCCATCCAAATGCGAAACATATATCTAGAAGTAAAAAGGCGGCATCTATTTATCTTCAATAAAAGTGAAACTAAATGTCGCCCTTTAATGAGGAGATTTAAGTAATAAAAATACAACAAAATCAGAAATAAATCAGTATATAATAATTTATCTTTTCACTTAATTAGAGTCTATTTTTAAACTTGGGAGTCTATCTCTAAAATATCAAATTATTAAATTTTATATTTTATTTGATAAGAGTTATTTATAAAATTAGAATTTATTTTTAATATTAGCAGCACATAGCAAGGCGTCTTGCCTAATTTATCTAGGGAGGGATCTTTCTCGACCAAGAGTGCTTAATATTAGTTCAGGCTGTAGAAGAGGATCAACGAAATTAACATGTAGTTATCCATTTCGATGACATAGTTCCAATACAAAGTGCCATGTTGTCTAACCTTCTTTTTACTCTTAACAACACAATAGTCATTTTTGCTAATAGAAGAGTTTAAGCTTGAGTTCATACTATTTTTTCCTCCTCTCTTTGAATATTTGAGTATTGTATATTTGTCAATTGTATTTTGGTACCTGGCTTAATGCAGATCTAACTAATCACCGATTCACCGATTTCTTCATGAAACAAGTACTCTTTGTGATGCCCAGTGGCTGCATAGCCGGTCATTTGATGGGCCACGAAACAAAGAAAGTTAGGCTATAGCTTGGGATTGGCTCAACTTGGTAATTGGATGATAGAATGGATTGCTTCACTATGTGTGGTGTGTTAAATTAATTTTTTAATTGTGAAGTTAATTTAGGGGGGCAATTGACCGATTTTTTTTAATATGATTTTGAAACTAAATATTTTATATAATATTTTGTGCCAGATTCATGCTCTCCCGCGTCTTGACCAAGGCCGAAGTCTGACCGCGACCTGGCTCTGACTCGCGAGCGTTAAACTGACCCACGCTCAACCTGACCCGGTCCAGACTATTTTCTCGGCCCGAACAGACCCGAAGCAGGTCCGGTTCATTCCGGGAGGATTCCCAATATTTATTGACATTTCGAATTCATTGGTGAGGTCTATTCCTTCGTTGGAGTATCACGAAGACGAGGTTGAAGTCTTTGGAAAGTGTGCACACTCAAAGTCAACGTATCACGCAAAAGTCCACTTTAATCGTAAATTATAAAAGTCATCAAATAGAGTACATTGTGGGCACTGATTCACAGTGTATTAACTCATGGATTCATATTGGACCATGTTGCGTGACAGCCTAGAACCACATAAAAATCTTCTTTGTGCATTACTTTTCTCTTTTGTTGCGTGACAGCCTAGAACCACATAAAAATCTTCTTTGTGCATTACTTTTCTCTTTTGTTGATGGGTAATTCTCTATTTCAAATGACAAGGGCACCTTAGGTTAATCTCATCTCGACTCATGCGTCTCGGTCTCGGTCTCCTCCTGCACACATGCGAAAACATGCGTCTCGGTCTTCTATCATGCGAAAACATGTAAATTCGTAAACAAACAATAGTTAAATAGAATTTATCAATTTTTAAAGATTTTTTATTTGGATAAAATTAATAATAAATAAATAAATAAATAAAAATAGTAAAGTATGTATGTATTTGTTTGGGCAAATTATGACCTTTTGCACAAACTCGAAGAATGGGAGGTTGCTGCCTTGTAGAAGGCTTACGTGATGCAAGTATCAAAGTGTGTGGTCACACCAAAGCATCCTTGTTACTAAATCGTACAGTAATTAAAATATTCACTAAGCATGAAAATTATCCATAGAAAAAATGACATAGGTTAAACCTTCATTATTAAATGCTTCGAGGTACAAAGTTAAAAAAATCCTTATTCCCGAGAAATCCTTCCGTCTATTAAATTGCATTATAGGGGCTTTAGGCTTGGAAGCTATCACTTAACACTAGTTATATTTGGCAAGTTTGATTACTTAAAGTAGCATTTGTCACATGTAATACACGTTATGTGTACCAATTCAATTCCTTTTAGAAAGTAATTTAAGTAAAGTAAGCCCAAAAGAAATATTTGTAGAAAGAAATTTAAGTAAAGTAATTCCTTTTAGAAAGTAATTTAAATTGACTACCTGAGTCAATAACCTTAAGTTGGCGATTCAACTCAATAAGGCCAGGTGAGTTTGCAAGTCAACTAGGCTAAGTGACAAGTTGGCTGAATCAAGTTGAGCGAGTTTACGACTCAACCAAACTGCGCTAGCCTTTAACTAAAATAAGTCTATAGGTTGTTTGAACCAAGTCAGGCAACTTTGCAACTCAACTAGGCTAAGCTAGCTTCTTGGCTCAAGCAATCCTAAAATAAAATGTACTAATAGTTTGGGGGACAAACATTATTTAAATTTTTTTCAAAGTCTACTAATTTTTATCCAGACATCTTGAAGTGTCTCTACTTTGTAAGTTGAAAATGGAAATGTGCGGCTCTATTTATAGAAGAGATAAAGTATCGACAAATAGGAGAAGTACCCCGGAATATTTGTTTATGTTTGGCATCATTAGGTGCAAATCCAACTTTTAGAAAATTTTCATTATCCTTGAAATTTTATTTTGATTTTATATAAAATGTATCAAAAATTTTCAAATAAATTTTATTTGAAATATATAATGGCAAATCTATAATTAACTGAACTAGTCGTAAATTTGATTCTCCGCGATCATCCCACGGTTCTAATTTTGCTAATTTAAGGTTTCATTCTTCCATGTATCAATATGGGTTATATGCTCGAAATTGGCTTTACAATTCTCAAAATAGCTATCATGGATTGTTTCTTCATAAATAACAAATCGAAGATTTATTTTATTTTATGCAAGTGATTTTAATTTGTCTTGACATCATTTTTATGTTGAACTATATTTATACAATATTATTAAATAACAAAATTTAATTCTAATAATATGATTATGAATAAACACATAAAATTTTCTAATTTTTTAATAGTTCCTACTTTGAGTAGAATTATACTCCTAAGTTTTCCAAATAATAATTGATAATAATAGAAATATTATATTATGCACATACTAAAGGGCGTGTGAAACGAAAATCAACCACAACACAAAGAAGCTAAAATGCAATGAAAGTGAAAAAAATATCACCACCTTAATATAAGGGTATTGATAATTGACCCACGTGCTGTTGGCTAAAAGTAAAATTCGCCTTTTATTGTTTCCTATACAAATTTATAGAACTGTAGAAGATAATTATTTCCATAGCAAACCTGTAACTGTAGGAGATATATTTCAATATTAATTTGAGATGCTGGTAGGGAAACAAATTTACAAGTGCATAGGATTTGCCTTAGTACAAATTCCAGGATCTTAAGATTAAAACTTAAAACTTTTAGATGAAGTGGTAATTCGGGGGAGCGTTTTCCCTTGTTTAACCCCGTTAGTAGGGGGAGTGTAATTAAGAATAAATATTACAACATATTATTATTATTATTATTATTATTATTATTATTATTATTATTATTATTATAAATGGCTTCCGATTATATATAAATCTCAACATGAAATAGGGATGAAAACATACCAAGATGAAGAAGAACTTGTTTAGTGAAACATCACCCTTCAAAGCCTAAGAGACAAATCAATGTTCCCAACATCCGATTTGAGGCTAATTGCCGACGAATTCCATCTCATTACTTTGCTATGACCATACCCCTCTTCCCTTCGCTTGCCTTGAATGAAGCTCTGGCCATGGCTGTGGCCATCATCGTCGACCTGATCTCCGGCGAACGTTGACTCCGTGCCACCATGTGCACGCATTGGCCAGGTCTGCTCCTTGCCCTTCTTGGCAAGGCTCCTCTCTAGCTTGTGCGCATTCTGGTGACCACCCAGAGCTTGAGAACTATAGAACTTTCTTTTACAGTAGTTGCACGAGAACACCCTAGGCTCTGCCGTGGAAAATGGCAACAGACCCAGATCAAGGTTCAGATCATTACTCAAGAAGAAAAGGCCTGAACTGGGCTCAATCTCCATTTTCTTGAATTCACTTTGGTGGAACATACATGTATGTATGTAGTTTCAATGTGTTTAGAAGGGAAGGCTTATGCTAGCTACATATATATCATATTGTTGCACTAGAGAAGAGAGAATTGAAGACGTGGTGGAGAAATTGGGACAAAGAACGAAGAAAAATCTGTAGGGAATCCAAGGGTGTTGTCCCCTACAATTATGTCAAGGGGGTGTGGGGGGAAGATGCCGATATGAACATATATGAACATGTAAAAAATATCTAATAGCGTACCTTTGGTAATTCATTCTCACCACATCTGTCTAATCACCACCTAAACCTTGTTCAATTGTTTGCCTTCATCTCTCTCATATATTTCTTTCAAGATGTTGAGAGCTTGTGCATTCAATTACTGTATATATAGATAGTGGAAGGCTATCAAGATAAGCAAACCTCAGGTGACATTACGGGGTGTACTCGTATTTATATTTACTCAAAGTAAGTGAAGGAACTTTGTGTTTGGACTCAAAATAGAACTCCAGTTTGAAGGAAACTTTTGTGTTTAATTTTTTACACGAGTGTAGGATATATATAGGTTAACAAACTTCACCGGTAGATAGTCCGTCTCCAATCAAAATCAATAAAGGAGGAGGTTTGACATCCAAATATAGTTTTAAAACTTTTGTTTTTTTTACTTCAAATTAAGTCAACTTCACTTTGCGCTTTGTGAGCCAAACTCTATACATGACTCCTTATTAAAAGATTTTATAATTTACTCCCGAGCCAAGTAATAAAAATTATTAAATTAATTTATTTTCTTTTAACTTATCTAAATCAATATTTTAAATTATCATAAATCATATATTTATGAATTTTAGGCATCGATTATAACTTTTATTTACTGAATATATGGCATAAATGACACCGAGTACATTTGGAGTCCAAGATATGACATTCAATTACGTGAGTTGATTTTACTCCAAAGTATGTCAACTCGTCTTAAGTTTTTAAATTACACATGAGAAATGACATTCAACATTAAAAATATTGTCATTTGTAATTTTGTAAATCCTACCTTAAAACTCACGTCCAAGATATGTTGTTAGTATCGGGTTGGAACCATGGAATAAGAACTATGGTATTTTAACAAAATAAATAATATACTTTTTGCATGGTAAAGTTCTTAAGGTTGAAATGACTTGTGAGAATGATATATATATGTATTGAAGTCGTTGCTTAAATTTACCTTATGATCTTGGATTCACCTTGTGAATGTGACCTAAAGCTACTAGATAAAAAATTGGAAGAGAACAATGCTTCAATGTTAACTCCATACATCATTTACAATTTAAGAATAACCTTTATATATAGGGCATTTGAGTGGAATTTAAAAAATGATGAGCTAGACGATTACCTCTAAGAGACGTGCATGATCAATAGCAACCATACGTGAGAATTAGTTAAGCAAGATAAAGTGGTACATTTGTTTGTCTCATCACTCTGTCTATGTAGTCATTTTCGCGAAAATATTTTTTTCTCTTTTGTCTTCTATCTTGCATTTTATGTGTGTGTTTTTGGAGAAAAAGCTTTCTCACCCACTTTTAAGTATAAACTAGCCAAGATACCCGCGCATTGCGTAGGCATTGTATAAGTTAATTCATTGAAAAAATATTTGGAAGAAAAAAAGTAGAAAAAAATGATATTAGTAAATATAATGGTTTTGTATATATATGGTATGCATATATAACAAATTGATTTTGTGATTTGATGGACTGACTATTTTGTTAAAAATATTTACTGTTATTTTTTGAGATAGTTTATTGGTGGAAAACATACAATTAGTTTTATTATTAGTTAGAAGATTTACTATTAGTTTTTGTGATAGGTTATTAGTGGAAAACCTATAATTAACGTGGTACTAGAAACCTTCCTTACTTTAAAAGGAAGATTGAACTTATGATTTTTTTCTATTTTTTTAGCTATAATTTTGTCGAGTCTCAAGCTCTGGCCAGCTTAGCATGGCTTGAAGCCTTGATGACTTCTTTGTATTTTTTTGCATTGATTTAAAATAAGGTTCAGTGCTTAGTGTTTTAATATAATTTAACCACTTTAGAATGCCACTTTTGTTGGTAAAATATTGAACGTGTAAACATGTATAGTTATATTTTTAACAAGTACGGAAAAAAGCACACGCCTTCGAGAAAAGAGAAAAAGTTCTAGTTTAAACTGACAGGTTGAGGCCAGGGCCAAAATTTTGCTGACTAAAAAATTTGATTTCGGAATGATTTTTATTTGATGTAGCAAAAATAATTTTCGTAGTGCGCCACACTTAGGGGTGCTAATCGAGCAAGCGAGCCGAGCTCAGCTTGTATTCGAACTCGGCTCGAATAGTTCGAAAGCTCGTTCGAACTCGACTTGAGATCGAACGAGTTTTGAATATATATACTCGAATTCGACTCAAATATCTTTTATGTGTTTGAGCTCGATCACTTTTATGTTATTATATTGTGTGTGTGTGTATATATATATATATATATATATATATATATATATATATATATATATATATATATATATATTATCAAGTCGAATTCGAGTTATAACCGAGTCCAGTTGAGTCGAACATGACCTTGCTCAAACTCAACTCGTAAGATTTAAGTTCGAGTCGAGTTCGAGCTCGAGTATTTAAATGTCGAGTTTTAAGTCGAGTCAAAACGAGCTGAACGCTAAATGCTCACGAGCTGGTTCGCTCAATTAGCAACCCTAGCCACACCCATGTCTTCTATTGTCTCCCTCATCTTTAAGATACACATTATTAGGGGTGCAAGCGGTGTGATTACAGTGTGGTACAAAGGCATATACCATTACCATTTACTAATTTCTTCAACTATCAACCGCTGTCGTACAACGTTTACCGCTTTTACGTACCGTCTACTACTACCAAGTTTGATTGCTTTGGCTGACGATAAATCAATTAACAATTGGTAAATTTCAATTTAAACTATATAAGTCTTTGATACTACAAATTCCTTACCAAAATTATAAATTTGGTATCTTTTAAACAATATATTTATGTTAAACGAACATTAGAAATGATATAACAATAAAAACTTTAATTAAATATAGTAATGATAGTATTTCTTATTTATATTAATTAATATAAATTTCATTTTTAGTTTAAAAATAAATAATACGGTAAAACGGTAGTAGCAAAGGTTTCTACCACTGCCATTTTAAAATAAAAGCGGTGTGGTTAATTTTACTATTTTTTAAAATAGACGAAATAATACTTGGTCATTTTATTTTAATTTAATTCAAAATGGTAGATGAAATGGTAAACCAGTCGACCACTTCCAGGGACTTGTCAAAGCTCATTTCTTGAACCTTGTGTTTTGGAGTTTACACTGTATGGATTGTTGAGTTGGAGAAAATTTAGGAAAAAGAATTTCTCCAGAATTTACTACGTTACCATGGATTATTTTTATAATTAATAGTTAATGGGTGGTTAAAAAAGGTTACTTTGTAGATTCTGGACTCCTGAACAAGAAATTTTTTCCTACTCAACAAATCATACAATGTAAACTCATATCATGGTGTTTTCCCTTGGCGAATATTTGAATTATCTAAAATAATGCTGCATATATAATGAATTAACATATGACTTTTTTTTTGCATTTGTTAAATTTGACAATATATTCTTACGCATTATTGGTTTCAAATCCAAACAAAATATACTTAATTATCAAAATCCTATCATTTGTAATTAATAACATGAATAAACAAGATCGTAAATCATCTTAAATTTCATTATTTTTATCATCAATACAACAGCTATTATTATTATTGACACCACTACTACAACATTGGCTTCATGACAATAAAATATCAGAAAAGCTGGCCCTTTAACAACAAAGCGAACGATAACATTTTTTCTGTTTACACGTAAAGAGAATCGGACTTGTTTTTTTTATTTCAAATGCCCGGTCATTTATATATATATATATATATATATATATATATATATATATATATATATATATATATATATTTGTGTGTGTGTTACTATGCCCCGTTGCATTTTGCCGCGCATAACAGCAAGGACCATTGGATCAAAATCTGACAGCCTAAAACCTACCCCCAATTTTCCCCCATTCCCTTTTTTACCCAAAACCTACCCCTACCCCGGTTTCTGCTGCCCCCGGCCACGCTCCGCCCGCCCCCAGTCCTACCCCTAGCTCCACCCGCAATCGCCGTCCCCCAGTGCCCCCGCACGCAGCCGCGGTGGCCTCCCCACCTCGTGTTGCTCCCCCCCCCTACCCCCTGGGCCGCCACCTTCCTCCACCCTCGCCCGTAACCACGGCCCCCTACGTTCCCCTCTGCCTCGGGGGCCACCTTCCACCACCACCCTCCCCCCCTCCCTCCCCGCCTGCACCCAGCTGCCGCCACGCATTTTCCAATTGGCCCACCCACGTCCAAGGCAGTGACAGTGTTGTCCAGCGAGCGGTCGGACGGTAAGGCCGCTGGTGGTGGGGTGGCGCGACAAAACTAAGTGGGGGAAGAAATAGGAGAGGGTAGTTTCATGATAAAAACTTTGACTCAAGTCGGGATTGAGTCAAGTTTTTATTACGAAATAAATTTTAAAAAATAAAATAATTTTGTAATAAAAACTTAACACGATCCCTACTTGAGTCAAATTTTTATTACAAAATAAATTTAAAAGAATAAAATAATTTCATAATAAAAACTTGACTCAATCCCGACATGAAGTCAAATTTTTATTACAAAATAAATTTTAAAAATAATAAAATAATTTCGTAATATGATTCGATCTCGATTCGAGTTAATATTACAAAATAAATTTTAAAACATAAAATAATTTTATAATAAAAACATAACTCGATCATGTGCGGCCAACGGGGATTGAGTAAAGTTTTTATTACAAAATTATTTTATTTTTTTAAAATTTATTTCGTAATATTAACTAGAGTCGAGATTGAATCAAGTTTTTATTACAAATTATTTTATTTTTTTTAAATTTAGTTTGTAATATTAACTCGAGTCAGGATTGATTCAAGTTTTTATTAGGAAATTATTTTATTTTTTTAAAATTTATTTCGTAATAAAAATTTGATTTGAGTCGGATCGCGTCAAGTTTTTTATTACGAAACTACTCTCCTATGTTTCTTCCCCCACCTCTATTTTGCAATGCCACAGCTGATAACCTCGTCTGCCAACTGCCCACTGGGCAACACTGTCGCTGCCTTGGGCAGGGTGGGCTGGCTAGAAAACACAAGGCGGTGGCCAAGCATGGGTGGCCGTGAGTAGGCGGAGTACATTGCGAGCAGATGGGGAGGGGGGGGGTGCGCCAGCCGGGGAGGGTGGAAGGTGGCCCCAGGGGCAAGGGGGTGGTGGAAGGTAGCCTCTAGGGTAGGGAGGAACATGGGGGCTGCAACTGCGGGCGGGGGTAGGGGAAGAAGGTGGCATGGGGGTCCCGCAGCTGCCGGCAGGGACAGTGGGGGACCGCGGCTTTAGGCGGGGCTGTGGGCGGAGCCATTACTTGTCATTGCTATATGATTAGTGTATCACCTCAATTTGCGGTCTTGCCTGCACAAACTTCCATTAAAATGCATGTTTTTTGGCAGCAAACAATTGGATTATATTACCATCTTTATTTTTATATTGTCTGCGTCAAACATCAAGTAAACAGCACATGCTATGTTTCATAACGTGCAGAACATCGATCTCTTCTATGTAACAATCTGCAATCCCTAGGGAAACTCCATATAACTAGGTTATTCAAATGTCAGATTGCTGAAGAGTACTTTGGGAAGTTTATTTTAATTTTTTTCCTGCCGGCAGAGAAACAAGCTGTGACTGGTGAACAGCATAGCTGGTCTCATTGTCCATTTATTCTGCTCCTCAGATTCCGTCATTGGCAAATATAAGGTGGAATCAGCTCCCAATTACTTTGATTATAGTTGTCAATTATGAGAATAGAGTTTTATGAGAAATTGAAAAGAAAATGTGATATCTCCAAATTATTCATGCATATAATATTTATAAGGGTAAGATCCGATATGTTAACGAGAATAATCTATAAATTTTCAATTTAGATTAATTATTTTCACGGATTGACTTAGTCCTATTAGTTTTTATTTAGGTTGGGTTGTTACAAATGATATCAAAACCAACCTAAATCTGTATTGGATAGTGTGAGTATTGCGTTACACATCACATATTTATAGTTTTGGTTATAAGTGTGTTCAAACCACATATTGTATTACTTTGTCGGCATGTGCCCTAAATTCCTTATGAATTTATTATGATTTGGATTGAACCTATGTGATGATGGATTGTGCACGTGTTTCATGTTAATTTTATTATTATTATTATTATTATTATTATTATTATTATTATTATTATTATTAGGTCATAACATAATAGGGAGCCTACCATGATGCTAAACTTATTTGATTGTAGTTGTGTGTGCGTGTTAGGGTAACGTAAGTGAAAGGAGCACATAGTTCGTATCATGTGAATTACTCATGTGAAGACCGAGTATTAGGGTATGATGACTTAGTGTTTGATGATGCATATGTATTTGTAATTTACTTTTGCGGGGTATATGGAACATGTAATTACAACCCGGGGTTCACTTTATCGCAACTCAATATCATCGAAGTATAATAAGATTACTTAATTCAAATCACTAAAATTAAGTATAAGAAGTGGATCATACATCCAAAACTTTTTTAAAGCTCAATGCCTTTAGTGTGAAGCTCTGAAAATAACTAAGTTATTTTATCTTGAAACAAATCTTAAATATTTTTCATATTTCGTTATTAGTTGTCTTTATTAGTATTTTCATTAAAGACAACTCAACGAATCTTGGCACTACTTTTTTCGTATTTTGTTATTAGTTGTTTTTATTTATTATTTTTTCGTATTTCGTTATTACTTATCTTTATTTATTATCTTTTTGTATCTCGTTACATTATTCCCTTTACCATTAGCCTCTATAAAAGGGCTAAGGATAAGCGTACAAGATAGCAGAGAGCACGTAGCATCTCTATTTTATTTTCCTCTTCCTATTACCTACTTCCTGATTTTCATATCTCTATTGCATATAGAGTATGATTTTATTTTCTTTCATTTATGATAAGGTTTCAATAAGTCATTAAGTATGATGTACGCATGATACCGTCGACTAGATTTCTGTATATGTGTATGGTTATGTATGATGCAAACATGTTATTGTCAACTAAATTTTAGTACATGTGTATGTTTATAACACATTGGTATGCTTCGTTGACTTGCCCAGGCTGCATGTAGTGTCATTGTGTGTTATAGCACATTATGTATGATTATGTATATATTATGATTTTAGTTGGTTGTTGAGTGGTACCGATATATGTTTTGAAATCTATTTTCATGAGGTTTGTATGATAGTGGTTAAGTTAATAGTTTTTTTACGAATTTTAACGTCGCATTTCGACCAGCCCTCTGACCAAAGAATTGGGATGTTACATGTGAAATATAATATTCCCAAAACGTTAAGTTAGCACATTTAATGCTTACTAGGGTATGATTCAATATATTAGTAGAATATACTTAAAATGTTAGACAATTGAGTGATTTTTTTATTATGACCTTAATATATTTTTGAAGACGAAAATTTCTAAGTTAGGAAGATTGTGAAACCCCGAAAATAATTAGGTTATTTTATTTTAAAACTAATCTTAAATATTATTAATTTAATTTAATTTAATAATATTTATGGATTGTTTCTAATGAGTTTTATTTATTATCTTTTTGTATTTTGTTATTAGTTGTCTTTATTTATTATTTTTCGTATTTCATCATTAGTTATCTTTATTTATTATCTTTTTGTATTTCGTTATATCACCCTTTTGCCTTTTGCCTCTATAAAAAGGGCTAAAGTTAGGCCTATGATATAAGAGAGAGCTCATAGTATCTCTAATTCATTTTCTCTTCCTACTACCTACTTCCTAATTTCCATCTCTCTCACACATATAAATTAGTTTTTTTGTGTATGAGGTATGATGTAGACATGTTAGTGTCGCCTAGATTTTGGAATATATGTATGGTTATGTATGATGCGAGTATGTTACTGTCAATTAAAGTTCGGTGCACATGTATATTTATAACACGTTGTATGCTCCGTTGAGTTGTCTAAGCTATACGTGGCATCGTTGTGTGTTTTGACATGTATGATTATTTATATATGAATGATCGTGTGTTTTGACATGCATGATTATTTATGTATGAATGATTTTAGATGGCTGTCGAATAGTTCTGGCTATGCCTTTGAAATCCACTTTCGTAAAGTTTGTACGATAGTAGTTAATTAATAGCTTTACAAATTTTTAACATCGCACTTTAATCTACTATCAGACCGAAGAATTGGGATATTACATTTAGAGTCATGGGTTAAAAATAATAATTTTTAAAACGAAATTTTTTAAAGTAAGTGGATTATAATATCCACAAATTAGTCTCACGTCATATACTTATTAAAGAGAACAAGTACATTAACAAGGATGGTATATAAATTTGTAATTTGGGTGAATTATTTTAAATGAATGACTTAGACTCATCAATTTATGTTTAGTTTGAGTCATTATAAAAAAAGTGATTAAAAGTGAATGTTGTGAATTAAAAAGTGTTAACAAAATAATATAATTAAAATTGAACAAGATTGGTTGTCCTCTAAATTAGGATTTATTATGGCTAAGAACCACGATAGGGCAGTTTATAATGAATCTTTATGCAATGGTGTTAATTTTGCAAAGGATAATGAAGATGTGAATTCTCAACCATTTATACACGGGAGGGATCAAGTTCCTACTTTTGCAGTAAGCCCTTAATACTCCATGTTTAGGAAAGACCTTCATAGATTTGGTTTTTAAGGCAAAGGTTATAAGATTAACAATTAAAAAACTTCGAAAGGTATATGTTAATGTTGTTAATGTGTGTCAATGTAGTTCAGATCAAGCTCGGCCTAGCTTGGCTCAAGTACCTCATAATTCGACAGTGAAATTACTGTTTATCCCAAGGTTGGATACAACTATGGGTGATTTGGTTAATGAATCATCCCGACCAAACCAAACTCATTTTGATAGTTCGATTCGATGCTAATTCGCTTTGGTTTTAGTTTGGTTGAAACAAAAAATCAACCACTTCCTTCAATCTGTTCGGTTGGTTTTCGGTTGAAACAAACCAAACCGAATAAACTAATAAATTAAAAGAATTTTATTTGCATCACTTTTATTTATTTTTATTTCATTGTACATGTGTTGTTCTGTACTTCTAGTCATCATATTATATAACAACAATTTATTAATCATTAATTTGGTTTAATTTTTGAAAATAATTTAGTTATGTATATGTAAGGGATGAGTTTAATATATATATATATATATATATATATATATATATATACACGTGTACCGAAATCTAGTCGACAATAATATGCCCATATCGTACGTAATTACATATATATACCGGAATTTAATTGACGGTAACATGTTCGCATCATAATTAGGATTATTTAAAAAATAAGCATACACGTATGTAAGTGTTGGTGTATGGGCCAACATGATAACTTTAAATTTATCTTTTTAACCATTCCTTCCCCGCTCTCCAATACAAATAACGCAAATCACAATATTGTACTCTTGAACTCTCTTTATTAAGAAAGGAATTAAAATTCCTGGAGTTTAACTCTACTTGCAGGAGTATTGAACGGTCTACCTCTTAATGCTCTTCACCCGAGTCTCCAAAGATCTTAGGGTTAGACCGATTGGACCTCACCAGCTCTCCCTATCTGGCCCATTTCTAGAAGTCTTTTTTTCAAATATTTTTATCAAAATGGAAAACAGAGAGCCCTTGTTATGGGCTGTTGATTACTTAATTGCCAAGGCTAATGAGCATACTAAATAGACAATATTATTATTTTCTAAATCGACTAAAAAGAGAACCAGTTAATGAGCACGTTACAAATATATTATATTTTTTACAATCAATTAATTAAAAATTACAAAATACTTGTATGCCATAAAATATTTGGCCGGGTTGGCCAGGTTTGAAAGTGGGCTGGGCCAGGCTAGGCCCAGCTCCAAGATAGGCTTTGAGCAGGCTGGGCTGGGACAGATAATAGCTTGGGCCGGGCCAAGCGCGGCTGTGTTACAGATTAATAACAAATTTCATAACTGTTATGGCTTTTTATGTGTTAATCATGCCAACACAATCTGTTAAAAAAGAAGGTATTCGCTTATAAATTAATTAAACTTTTGATTCATAATTAAAATGGAAAATTACATGCTATTAATTTGGAAACAATTACTATGATCGAAATTTTTACTCCTTAATTTCGTTCACTCTTAATGGAGGAAATTTTCCCCACAATACTATCCATGAATTTTTATAGTTAAAAAATCAGTAAATGCAATTTCGCAGCTTTTCTTTAGCCTGTTCAATTTAGACGTGGATGCAACTTTTATTTAAAAAAAGTACACACTCACCCACCATTGAAACACCTCTGCAGTGCAGGGGCGCCAAAACCATGCACGCGCTCTCTGTTCAACACTAACTTCTAGAGACCCAAATTCATCTTCTTCCATTAGTTCCCCTTATTTATTTGGTAGTGAAAAAATAAAAGTGAATGTTTAAAAGAAAAGAAAAAATTAATTTTTTCATCATCTACTTTTTATTAATAAAGAGAAAATTCAACAGTGGTATGTGATTAAAAATAAGAGATTTAACTAATTAAAATATAATAAAAATAATAAATAATAAATTAACTTACTATAATTTATCTATTAATTCGGATTTATCTTTAAATTCAAGCATAATTTATATTCAAAATATTAAATTATTATATTTTATTTCATTATTATCAAACAAAAATTTACCTATGAAATTAAATTTTATTTGTAATATTAGTCGCACATAGTACATAGCATCTTGCATAGTTTTCTCTCATGTATTTAGTGTAAAAAATTGCATAGCATTATTCTTATTTTCTCTCATTTTATTATATTTTTTGTGAGAAAATGCTTGTAAAAAAGTTTTCCACTGCAATAAAAGATATATATTTTTTCCTCATATGGTCTTACAAATTAAATAAATAAAAATATGATATATATATATATATACTTCCACCCAGGTGACAAATGATAACAGAGTCCACAGACCAAATCAAATGTGGCAGCCAACGAAGCATATCCTATCCTATACATTTATACCTTCTTTAAATCCCAGTATTTAACTTAGCTCTTACATAGGAAATTTCATTCTTGCCAAACTAATTAAGAGGTCAACTTTTATGTTCTGCGCATGTTTGTGGGTGATATATTCTAAGTTCTTTACGATATAATGACTCACACATGATCTGAATACATACTAGTTACTTGTCTTGTCAAAGACTCAATGTCTTATTATATTGTTTGTTTGGTACCCCTTGCAATTTCTTTAGAGCTGTAACACTTGTAACTCGATCTATCATCCTGGGGTTGGGTCGAATCCAGCTGGCTCAAAGCAGCGACTAAATATCTCGCGGCTTAGTTTTAGTCTTGGCCCGTTATATTTTTAAAAAGATTATTATTATTATTATATGTTTAGTTTTTCATATTAAATAATTACAAAAGGTTACTCGGCTCAGCTGTGTAGTTGGTTTGAAAATCTTCAGAAGGTCATAGGCTCTCGAATCCTTTAGTTAAATTTTATACAGCTATCTTTATTTCCGACATTTATATAAATAAATAAATTGTGAGATTTCCTAAATATTAATTTTATATCAAATACCTAATGAGCTTGTGCACTGTAAATCTTTAATTTAGATTAATTATATAAGCCTTATATACATGATTTATAGCTCATATGAGGTACAACTTATATTTGGAGCAATTTTATAGGTTTTGTTACTCATAACTAATATAAATAAATAATTATGACAATTATATATTTTCAAATCAATTTAATTTTTTGAAAGTTGTCATCTCAAATATCAAAGAAATTGTCATAAAAATTATTTTTAAAATACATTTAAACAAGTATATTTTTTAAAAATATAAAAGAAGGTTACATTGATGTTTAAAAAATGATAAAAATTTATCAACCTCTTGTTTATATAATTTACTTTTTAATAAATATAAATTTCAATATTAGGTAAAACTTGCTAAAAAAATTCAGATTAAAAGTACAACTCACTTTAATTTTTCATAATCATATTAAAGAAAGGAATAATTAGTATCAACAACAATAATAATAATAACAATTGATACAGTAGCTTGTGAATTTAACCATTTATTTAGATCATATGACCCTATTTTTTGTGGCATAACAAAATTGTCATCATCATCCAATTATTTTTATAATTCAAGGGCTCACTATAAATATAATGGCATAAGAATATGATTTATTATTAATATTAATTTTTCTTGGTTACAAAAACAATATAGGCCAGTCAATTCACACTTAAATCGACTTATTACGCAAGCGAAACGAGATGGGCTCCAAGTCGTCAAGCCAAGCCGATACTCATGCAGCTTGTTGCCTTGCAAGCCGTCTAAAAGGTCAACTCGGTTCGCCCAATTGCTAAATGCTGACCATAGTTTCATCAATCATTAAAAAGCACCTCTTTGACTGTTGTTTTGGTAATACTTGGGCCCCAAGTAAGTAGGGCCTATCCTTCAAAAGTCAAAAGCAGCCATTAACACGGAATTATGAAATGTACCAAGCAGCTTCATAAAACCGTGTACTAACCTTCGTGACCGCTCACAAAATCATCTCCCTTGTCTGACAATCCTCAACGCCTATATATTATCAAAACTACCTCACACGCCTCTTATAATCACAACCCAATTGCAGCAACAAAATCCGACTCCACAACCACAGCAATCAAAAAATCACCAAATCTGCCGACCATGTTAACAAAGATGCTTCTTCTAAGCCGCCTAAGGAGAGCAATTCACAAGCTTAGGTTCTTGCTCAATTTTAGCATGAATAAATGGAGGATTGGCACCATGATTGGCTCCTCTAGCCGTCGCCGAATGAGCTTTAAGGAGCCCCAGGGGCTGCTTGATTGCACCATCGAGTGTGATCAAGTTGTGGATGATCCGGAGATGGGTCGATCGTCGCCGGCGCCGATGGTAATGCAGAGATTGCCAAGTGACGATGTCGATCGGAGAGCGGATGCGTTCATAGCCAATTTCTATGAGAGGATTCGTATGGAAAGGCAGGCATCGTTGCAGCTGCGGTACCTCAGAGAAACCAGCTTGTAGAGGGCTCTTTCTGATCGAGAGATGGTGTTGTGTTTATGTCAATAATGGATATTCTTTGACTTGTTACAGATTTCTTTTTCTGTTTTTTTTCAAAGAGAAAGAAAAATGAAAGTCTTTTTATGTTTTTTTCTGTAAGATTTGTGACCGTGATGAAATGATGAGGGTGATTGTAAAGGTTCATTAGTTATTTTGCTTCTCAATTGTTTACCAGTTTTACTTTGTTTACATGTCACTGAATTGGTAAAATGCCTTTTTGTTGATTTTAAGGAAAATAAACTTTTATAAATATTATAATTAATAGATTGTTTGGTATCGGTTCAAGCTTACATAAAACTTCTATCAGCTTAACTACATCTAGGAATTTATTAAATAAAATTAAGATGAAAAGGTGTTTGATGTACTACCATTTACGATTTAAGGGGGGCTTGTATAAAATTCACAACTTAAAGGATATTTTTTGTAATAACTTAACTACTTCTAACTGGTTTGGGTTTGGATTATTTTTTCTAGAAAAAATAATAGTACAGTGCTGCGGCCAATTCATCTGACAATGGTCAGATACAACTTAGAACGGTGGATTTATTAGCCCCGGCCGGATCGGCCCGCGACGACCAAAATCGACGGATTTGGTCTGGTTGGCCAACTCAAATTGCCCACAGGTTGGCCACCCCATCTTAATCTGGCCAAACTGTTATTTTATTTTATTTTTTTTAGACTTGGTTTGGTTTACTTTTTTGTAAATAATTTTCAAGAACCGGGGTAGCTAAGTCGTTATAAGAAAAACCTTTGAATAATAAATATCATACAAGACATGTGAATAGTATATCTAGCACCCTTTGATTATCATTTCCCTTTGTGAAATAGTATTTGACAAGAGAACATTTTTTTATGAAAAATAGTCAACATTGCAAAAAATAGTTATATTTAATGTATTTTACATAAAAAGATTATTAAATGTATTATTTTATGTACAAATTAAGCATGATTATGACCACATAAAAGTACAAAATAATTATGATTATTTTCTATGGCCTCACATGTACTCTCCAATAAGCAAAAAAATTCTCCTTTTTCTATCTCAATAGAAAATATTTTTTCTTATAAAAAACAGATGGGTGGGCCACTTGAAGGTAATCATAAGTAATTTAACTACAAAACACATTATAAAAGTACTAATTTTTCTTAAAAGAACATTATATATATATAATAAATTTATTAAGGTCAACTATTTAAAAATTTCATGTCATTTACATTTCGGCTAACCAAATTGAGTCTGATAAATTTAGTAGAAAATACTTTTTTTTCTTTAGTTTTGTGACTTTTGACAAATTATCCGCAAATTCTATTATTTTTTCCGAAATTTCACATAAATCCTATTGGTGATTCCACAGTCAAATATATTGTACAATATCAATATTCAACTCTCATGCACTAGCTAATCAAGTAGTTTTGTCCGTCCAACCTAGCGCTGTTTAAATCCCGATTAAATTCGATTTGAATTGGTACTCAACTTGAGAAAACACAATTAGAAGTTCGACAAGATATTAAACAAATCTGACCTACCTTCTCAACTCGGCTTGCTCGAATCTAGATATTTTATACAAGGAATGAGATATTTGAACATATTTATTTTAAATTTCTTTATACAAATTTATTTAAGTTATAAAATATCATTATATATAACGATTTTAAATAAAAGTATGCATAATTAAATTATATTTTTATGCATAATTATGTTAAAGTTGAGATAAATTATAAAATTAAATTTTAGTATGAATTAATAAAAAAAGAGAGTTTTGTTAAGTACAAATCAAAACTAGAACGATCTCAAACTCGACCTCGCACTTGAGCCAACTCAAGTAGTTAGTAGTTTAACTTGAACTCAAAATCAAACAAATCAAGTTTGAATTGAGCAAAACTTGACTCAACTCA